>NIJG01000011.1:1967576-1981006 GCA_002201625.1 Euglossa dilemma | reverse complement strand
TCCATTTGATAAAAATATTGCCTTCTAACATCGATTCGTTATTATTTTGCCATTATATGCTTTGAATAATAAAAATAATACCGTGGCGTCCTGGGCCAAACATATGATTTCGGCGTGGCAGTCAAAGTGTTAATCACTAATAAACTTTAATGTCCCTTGAGTGGGGACAGTCGAGTGCAAAGGGTTAAATTTCATTCTTCAGAGTCTTCGACTTTGTTGGAATTGTCTCAGGGGTGTAGACAGTGTACTGCAATTGTTTGTTTCTGATTTTGTGGTACAAGTTGAGATCGCTGTTTTTCTTCTTTTAGTTTTTCTATATCATAGTAACATCTATACTAATTTGTTTCACGAATGGTATTTATTTCTCTTCTTCTGGAGATATCGAAAGCAAGATTTTTCTTTCACAAGGGAACAAAATTTTGATTATACGCGATTAAAGTCTCGATCCGCCTAAGGCATCACAGTCAAAAGCAGAATGTCCGTCGAACGCAATTTGTAGCTCAGAAACATCAATTAGTATTCATCCATGGCGAGCAGTAGTTGACTAATACACACTTATAAGTATAATTGCGCGATACATCAACAGGGAAAGGAATCATGTGAAAGGCTTGCACATCCGAACCGGAATGGCACGCATTAATTATTACCGAGGCGATATACCTTTCGTCGGAATAAAAAATAAAAGGCAAAAGAAGTAAGAAAGAAAGTACAAAACGATATTAAATTGCTGCATATGAACCACCATTTTATCAAAGTACGATTTCATGGACCGACACTGGTCATTAAATTTTTTCCAAATATAATATTATTACATATATCTGATTTGTGTCAAAATTATGCATACATTGAAACATATTGGAAAATATTTAATGATAATATAATAAATTTCATTATGAAATTGATAATGAAATTATGTAAATTTAAGAGTAGAAGTGCCAGTAGTGTGTACTGAAATATAGCGTACATACATAATAATAATTACTATTGCTTAATACCATGTACTATATATTTCTTACATCAATGTTTTTTGTCTTTACTAATAAAGCAGATGATAATTAAGTAAAAATTGTGACGACCTTATAATACCTACATATTACAGCATGTTTTATAGAAAAGCAAAAAAGAAATATTTTTCCTAATGCAGGTCGAAACGATTTTCTTTAACAAACGTGAGGATTTTATCCAAAGAATAAAATTCTCATAGATGAACGATTCGAAGGTATTTCGTTTCGAAGTTTCCTCGAAGACTACTCTAGAGTTTTTCAGCCTCCGTTTGACCTGACTCGATTGCGATAGCCGAAAGCCCCACTGGCTGTTTCGTTCCGCTGTTAGAGCATAGTGGGAAAGTGGAATCCAGGTAAAAATTGGGATTTCTTTTCCCTGACCTCCCACCCTTTTGGGGTATTGCTTGCTCACGCGATAAGTAAATATGGATTTCTCTGTTGGACGATAGACTGGTGCGGGTTTCTTGGTGCTTCACTCGTGGAACGGATTGGTTTACGATTTTTATTTATGTAGCAGCTGAATTTGCTGAAGTATATTCGTTGAACCGGGTACTTTTAGCCATGATTATGTTACTGAAAAACAAATTAATTATGAATGATAATTATGAATGAAGAGAATGAAATTCTGTTTAAAAAATTAATTCTTTATATTGTTTTAAATTTATATTCAAACATAAGCACAGACCAACCTTGATTTTTCTTTCTAAACTTCTTCTGTACATTCCTCAATGAGCTTTCATTAATGTAGACTTTCGAATCTAATATAAACCAAGTCGATACCAAAAATTATTCAATCATGATCAAAAGAGTTATATTTTAAATTAATATGACCAATTTAATTTAACCGAAATCTACCTGTTCTCCTGAAATCCTCTCCTGAAAATAGTCTATCATCAGGGGGTTCTTCATTCATGCAAACATATCAGGAACTTTCTTTCAGTACAAAAGAAATCCTTCGGCTATCCAAACAATTTTTCCAATCCGTCCATCCACTTATCTGTTCTTCATGGTGATTGTTCGCCGTATTACTCGGAGGCAATGCACAAAGGCGGCGATGGAAGAATAGCGTGGTAGACGAAGCAGGGTACATTCGTCAGACAAATTGACCATTTCCACGTCAGATTGACCCTATATAATATATATAGATAGATATGCGGCTGGTCGGACATGCATGTAGGTATATAGGTAGCCGGAGGCCCGAGGCTCTGTCAGAGGAGGCCATTACTCGGTGCGTACACGCGGCCCTGCATGGGGTGGCCTTTTTATTTTCTTCATGGTAAGGTGATTTCCGTTCGTTTCGTTCCCGTGACTCACGGTCGAATGACGGTGAACGAGCGGGAAAAGAAGAAAAGTACGAGGCGGAGGTGGTACGTTCGATCCGTGGTTGCTGCACGTTCTTGTCCTCTTTGTCAAGCCATCTATACCCTACAACTCAATTCACGAGCATGAGAAAACCGCGAAAGAAACGGCGATGGAGAAAAAAAAAAAATAAACAGGTCCCTACTACCTTGTTCTTTCGATTTCCTATTTTTCCTTCGTTCCTGCTGCCTCCTTCCCCTTGCTTCGCTTCGCATACCACCAACGAGCTCTCTAACCCCCCAGCGTTCCATTTCTCACTACTTTCTCCGGCGATCGTTGTTCGTTCCTCTTGAACGTTATTCCGGTCGAAGCGGTGGAGAACCTCCGGTGATGGAGAACCTGGAAGTGGAAGAAGTAGTAAGTACGGGGAATCGCGGTAACTAGGGCGTAATGCGTATCCCGCGAGGGATAGAATGGAGAAGAACGCATAGGGGGGTGAAAGGTACCCTGTGGCAGAGACGTTGGTGAAGCACCAAAAATTGTATAAAAAGGAGATGAGGCAAAAAAAAAAAGAAGAAGAGAAAAGAAAAAAAAAAAATGGAAGATGGAGGGTACTCTTGATTTGCCCGGTAGCTCGATTTTCGTGGTCGACCTTTTGTCGAGCAGGCCGCTCCCGATCCACTCTTCTCGCTTATGGGAAGAGAGAAAGGGGGCCACGACATGGAGGCGGTGTACAAGAGGTGTACGTGCGCGCACAGAGAAGTAGGGGCAAAGGAGGGTGCCCCTACGCTCGAGGGAGGAGTGAAGGGGGGAGGGGGGTTGGAAAAAATGGCGAATCTCACTAACAAGCTTTCGAGCGGAGCTTGTGGGAAACAAGCTCCAGACTGGTGCGCTTGCCGTTGGGTCTCGTCTCTTCTCCTAGCCGTTGAGAGGAGAGGAGAGGAGAGAGAAGAGAAGGGAGGAGGAGGAAGAAGTACACTCGAGCGGAGAAAAGCCGAGCGTGCGGTGCCAGCGTGTGCTTCCACCGCTTGATCCCTTCTCTTTTACCTCTTTTCTTCTACTCTGTTTCTCTCTTCTCCTCTCTCTTCCTCTTCTTACCCCTTCTTTCAAGCCCCTCCGCCACCCCCTTCCACGGATCGGTCCCAGGAACGCGTAGATCGCGTAGCACATACGCTGGCTACAGCGAGGCTCGAGCGGTCTCGAGCGTCCTCGAGCGCTCCACCCTTTACGCCGCGTTGCCCTCTCGAAAATCCAACCCTTTTTGGGTCGTTCGACCAATCGCCGCCAGCTAACTACAGCTAGTTATGTATCGGCCGCTTCTACTACTCGCTTCGGTCCACCTTTTTTCTATGTCGCCTCACGTGCCCACTCCTCTCTCTCTCTCTCTTCCTTTCCTTTTCTTCATTTTCTCCTTCCTTTTTGTTTCTCATTTCTTCTCTTATTAGGTCGACAGTGCGCGACTACATTCGGTACGAAACACACGGCTGTGTCTCGAACCGTTTCGCTCGAAATTCTACTTCGTCGGTAAGTGTCTTCCGTACCGAGTGCCTTCTTCGTTTTTCTCCTGTTCGCTATATGGAACTCTATCGCCATGCACCGTGTTCCATTCGGTCGAGAGACGTTCGTACACGCTTGTCCGTGCTCTCTCGCTTTTGGTGCACACGATTGCTCTTCTCTCGACCGGCTGCACTTCCGCCTCCTCCTTGCACCCTCCACTTCGACAGCTTCCTCCTGGAGGACAGGCCAAGTGGTACCCCAAGCTTTTGTTTCCGTTTCACTTCGGATCTCCTGATCATTGTTCACGTGTCTTCGTCGGACACTCTTCGCTCCCCCTGGCTTTTTGCCCTTCGAGAGGATGGAACTTGGTTTTTTACTTGGTTTTTCGAGTTCTTCCGAGTTTAATAGCCTCTTTAGCCTTTTCTCTGCCTCGGGGCGGGGCTCCTCTATCTGTTGCGTTCGCTTAGTGGTTTGCTTCGCTTCTTGGGCGGTATCTGTGTACGGAAATTTTCATTTTTATCGTGTCTCCAACCAACGCCATATTTATTTCATAGTTCTATAATTTTTCCTTTCATTTTTACCTTGTAGGTTAGATTTTCACGATGTCTTCGGTAGCCATTACATTTTCTATAATACAAAGTATATATAATAACACAAATTAATAATCATTGATTTAATTGTTTCATACCTTCGTCTTAACCCTTTAGCTTACAATGACTCCTCAGAAGCGTCGTAAGGCTATCGGGCCAATTTGCAACAATAAATCTTTTTTTTGTTTAATAATCAACTAATCGTAATTATTTATCAATCATCTTGCAAAGTTAATTGTACCGCGCACGTGTATATACAAATCGTAGAAAGTTTGCGATTTGCGCAGCTTCGAACGCTCAGCCAACGACCTTGGTGTCGCTTTTGTTAAAAAATAAATCATAAGGCAAGGGGTTAACACTAGGTTAATACGTTTTTTGTATACCTATTTTTACAGACACCCGTCAAATTTAAGAGTAAAGGAATCCACATGTTTTCTGTAAAAAACAAACGATAAGTTCAATTTGAAAATAATCGCAATATTAATAGACTTAATATCAGTTAATTAAATCTGTTAATATCGTATAATTGGAGCAACCCATCCGTCAAATTGACGGGTTCCATAAATCTAGCGTTAATTCACCTTTTCAAACAGTTGTTCTTCCTGGTCCTATTCGTTATATTCGCTTCGTTTCTTTTTACAACCTGCAAGCATAACAACGCCGTATTTATTTTGCAGTTCTATAAGACGATATATAAAGATGAAACTCACATTGTTATCGACCGCGATCTATCGGCCAGAAACAGAACCATATTCTTCTTAACCACGCTCTATCTAAATTATTTCAGTGTCTCTGCGAATCGTGTAACTTTTAAGGGATATATCTATGGGGTTCTCAAACTACGTTATTTTCTCGTTAACACATTGCTGAGTAACACATTTTTTTTCAATTGTTTATGTTAAGTTTTATGTTTGGAAGTGAAAATTATCACATTTGGCCACAGTTTTTCCAAAAAAACTCTTGACGACTATATTATTTGCTCATCGTATCATTTTTACACTTCGTACTAACGCTGTTCTTNATATCATTTTTACACTTCGTACTAACGCTGTTCTTTTTTTAATTGATTAAAACGTGCACGACGGCTATCAATTAAAAAAAGAACAGCGTTAGTACGAAGTGTAAAAATGATATGAGCAAATAATAATAGTCGTCCAGAATTGTTTTGGAAAAACTGTGGCCAAATGTGATAATTTTCACTTCCAAACATACAACTTAACACAAGCAATCGAGAAAAATTATGTTTCTGAGCATTTCAAATTAAAAATGTGCGGCAACGTGTTAACCGATCGTAAAATAACGAAGTAAAACTTTCGTTGTCCGTTAGATTTAATATGTCCCGTGTCCGATATAACTTATTATCTTTTCAATCGATACGGCTTTGCACAATGGAATAAATCGATATGCGTATCGAGACACGTCGCATTGTCCGTCGACGTTTATCGATTGTATAATCTTATTAAGATAAGTAAGGAAATCGATGTGCCGACTGTTTTTAGTCCAAGAATTCTCACGTGATTTCTTCCTCTCGTGACAACTGTATTTGGTGTTTACATGTAGCAAGCTCAACGTTTAACCTCATTATGACGTTCATTGCTTTGCAGGTTATTTCGATGAGAATAACATTCTTCGTACATTGAACGGGACGTTCTGAAAGTAGTATTTATGCTACTATAGTAAATGAAAGAAATGTAGCATAGTCGTAAAATAGGTTAGCCGTTAAAGTCTACACGTTTAAATGTCAACAGGAACGAATTGATAGAATCTCAATCAGCGTGGTATGTGGATACATATGCATATAGTTTCGATACAGAATGTAACGTGATGTATATGATTCAGAATATTATTCTTTTTGTAGTATAATCTATTCTCAGACGACTGCTCGCTGATCCATGGCATATTAATTTTCGGATTCTTAAGAAAATATTAGAAGCGTAAACATTGGAGGTTATGTTTACGAGTAAACAAGAGTTTATAAAAGGTACTATGTTCATGTGAACATTTTACTGTTAAACAAGAGTTTATAAAAGGTACTATGTTCACGTGAACATTTTACCGTTAAACAATAGTTTATAAAAGGTACTATGTTCATGTAAACATTTTACCGTTAAACAAGAGTTTATAAAAGGTAGTACTATGTTCATGTAAACATTTTACTGTCTACCACTACTTTTATTAAATTTTCTACAGATCGTAAATAAAATATAGCGACATTCGAGGAAGATGGATCAAACCCAACACCATTCGCGTAAGAAGAATCAGTTTCGTATATTTACGTGGAGGATCTATTTCAAACACGTGGCAATCATATAAACGAAGTTCACGTATGATAACATTTCCACTTCTCCGTTAAAAACAACCCGTGGAATAAATGCAAAGACGTTTGAAGAAAGACAGAACAACCAGGCAACCGGGTCGACCGTTCCGCACGGGTTTCTCGAGCGAGCGATGGAAAAACTGTACCACGACGAATAAAGAGAAGAAACCGATCAGTACCGACCTGTTCTACGCTTTTCCACCAGCCGAACGAAGCGAGGAGGCAGTAACGCGGTAAAAAGAACAGTATAGTCGTCGGTGTTTCCAGCATTCTACTTCTGGATGTCAATAGCGAGACCAAAGGGGAAGGGATTACAGGCAGATGAAAGTAAAGAAACAAATCGCAGGAAAGAATTCGTGAGGATGGTAGGTTGGAGTTCCTCCCTTGGGAACGTGGCCTCTCCACGCCTGGTCGCGTGCTTTCTCGTCCGCGAATCCATCACGAACCCGTCTTTTCTTTTTTTTCGTCTGGGTATTATTTGACGTTGGATCTGGCGGGAATGATTTTATTATGGGGATTGAAGTTTCGGTGGCGTAGAAAACACGCTTCGACATTTCGATTTTATATTAACCCTTTGCACTCGAGAGGCGACTGTCAGCCACCATCAAATTTCGCAGACCCATATAATTAACCCTTTGCACTCGGTGATTTTTTGGCTAAATAAGGGTAGAAATTTACAGATTTTCTGGTATAAAACTGACGTTATTTTTTTCAGTGGTAAATAAAGAATCGTATAATAATTAACACGTCGAATTATTTGATTTCGCATATTGTTATATTATCTTAAATTTGATATGTCAATTGATATGGGTCTTTAAAATTTCATGGTGACCGACAGTCGCCACTCGAGTGCAACGGGTTAATATATCAAACTTAAGATAATATAACACTATGCGTGATATCGATATCAAATAATATTACGCGTTAATTAGTACACGATTCTTTATTTACCACTGAACAAAGTAACGTCAGTTTTATAGCAGAAAATCTGAAAATTTCTACTCTTCTGTAGCCAAAAAATCGTCGAGTGCAAAGGGTTAAGCTTTAAAGATCAGACTTATATCGTTGGTAATCAAAATTCGGTGTATATCGCACAAAATTTGGACTCGATGTTAATTTAAATGGACTTCTTATCTATCGTCGATATGAGTATCGTGGTCCATTGAGAAGATTCATGTAAAAGAAATTTAAAAGAAAATCAGCACATATTTGACTTCTTAGTTTCTCCATCTTGCGTTGCAGAAGAGGATAATACGATAAAGCAAATTTACTGGAGAATAATATGCGAACAAAAGTATGTATATAAATCGATTATTTTTCCCTCTGATATTCGCTATCTGTACATACGAAAATCCTTTATCTAACCAGTGAACCAGTCACATTTGTCGGCCGCCCGAGTGCTATGTGTTCATTGGCTATGCTGGACGGCGATGTGCGTGCATATAAATGAGAGCGGAAATAGGCGCGCAAACAAACAGACAAACAAGCCACATTCAGCGACCCGTGGATTGTTCCGTGAATTTTGCAGGAGTCATATTCATTTCTGAGATTGGCTTCTTCCAACTTCTCTCGTTGCCTTCCCTCCTTCTTTCTTTTTCCTCTGTCTTTCCGACTCTTGGACCATCCTCTCTCCAGCATCAGCGGTTAGAGAGAACGAAACGAAACGATTCCATCTATCGGAGATGCCGGAGGCAACGGAACTCGGAATAAAGCGACACAAGATAAAAGAGAAGGACAGATTCTCTGTTAAGAGAAACAGGGAATTCAGATTGGGAAAGAGGGAGGGTTGGGGGAAAGAAAGAAAGTGAGCGACCGGACGGAGCCGATCGATCGATCCTTCTTGCCAGAAAAGTTGCCGGCTCGCTGCTTCGCCTGGACCACCGGCTCTGCCTGCTCTACAATTTTTCGTCCAGCCGTTTACCGATAGAGCAACGCACCGCGACACGTGTCCGCGGAATTTCATCTAGCGGGTGCCCGTTATTAAACGTACTTTTACATAGACCAAGAAAATTCGCAATTTATCCGCATGGAAGAAAAACTACTAACATCAGACAATCTTCTGAGTTTTCTATCTACTTGTAATTTATATACAAATATATTTCAAACAGAGAAATAAAATAGCAATACCGTCCAGACGTATTCTTTGAATCTTAAACGCTTCGCAAAGACT
This sequence comes from Euglossa dilemma, assembly GCA_002201625.1. Taxonomy (NCBI): domain Eukaryota; kingdom Metazoa; phylum Arthropoda; class Insecta; order Hymenoptera; family Apidae; genus Euglossa; species Euglossa dilemma. Next base: position 1,972,129 of record NIJG01000011.1, on the reverse strand, counting down.
AATTCTTAATAAGAATTTCTTTGCGAGAATTTAGGAAATGATTATTTCAAACTAGATCATAAGTATCTAAAATTGTAACCATTGCGGTAAATTATGTAAATCCGACGTCGTGCATAGGCACATGATGCACAAATCTATTTCCAACCTCATCAGAGTAAGAATATCCAAGAGCAGGTTCAATTCGGTATACGCATAGCTTATATTACGAGCACGATCCCAATAACACGGTTTCCATCGAGGAGCCGATCACCGGGGGTAATGTTCGGCGTAATAAGATAAAAGAGACGGTCTGGTTCCCTCCCAGGAGTGGAGTTCCGGCGTAGATTGCGCCGAGTAGTCTTCCTTGGAATCCTAGCCGTTCGCGTGGCCGTGCATCCTTGACTTCTCCCCACCCTTCCCATCTATCCCCTCTTGCCGAGTCGCGGAACGCAACAATCGAGGCCGGATCGCAAAAGGACTCGCAGAATCGTCCATTTCCTTCGTATGTGCGCCGAATATCTCCACGAGAAGCGAATTTTACCTACGAGAACTTGCAACATCGTTTCCGGCCAAGTTCGATACACGGAGAAATATCACCGAGGTCTAGCTTACGGTGGATACTTCGGACACGGAATTATTCGTACAATGTTGCATAGAAGCAGAGAAAGGCTCGTCATCGGTGCTGCACAGATAAACGATTTTACGAGCAGTCGTGGAATCTCGACTCGCTAAAGGTGACACAGCCTTTTCGATCGCTTTTACGCGGGCTCTGAGTTTCATTCGTCTGGACCTTTTTCTTGGTCGTTTCTACATTGCGATAGGGCGGTCGAGGATTTTGATGGCACTGGGACGTTTTAAGTCAATGTTCTCTGTTGCGATTGTAGTTTATGGCAAACCGTAGTATTCCTCATTCAATTTCTTCATGGGAAACATAAAATGTTCACGTCAATAGTTGTGTTCATGGTTTTTTCTTACGTGTTGCAATGTTCCTGCTAAACGTAACATTTTCGCAATTTAATCCTGATATACACCAACGTCTATGCCAAAATTATCAGGGTCGATGTTTTTACCTCTGTATGTGATTCTCCATGACTAAAACTATTCCCTTGCCAAACGTAATGTCACCATAAAGAGGTATCAATGGTTAAGTACTTCAATTTCCTAAAACAACATGGAATTAGTATACGTTTGAAATACTGCGTATTTCTAACTGCACTACCTGCACGATACATCGTATAACACCTTTCCTCTAAAACACTTAAGAACTACTCCCGTGAGTGGAAATTAGAAGCGGATAAAATCCTTATTGGCGTGTGTGCTGATTGCACGGGGTTGGATGTTTGCGAATGGTGGCGCGATACCGGGCCAAAAGTGAATTTAAATATCCTTCTTCCAAGCTGGCTGCCATGCCGATAATTCTCGTGATCCGACGGCCTGCTGGACAACCTAACGAACGGAGCTCGATCGAGAATCGTTAATGGCGAAGGGAGGGGGTGGGCGCTGGATGGAGAGAGGATCAGGCGGTCGCCAAATTCACAACGCTAATGCCTGCCGGCCGGTTCTCTGAGCCTATTTCCGATATCGGACAGGCCGGTTTATAAAGTTCACCCGGCAAAACGACGTACTTGAGTGACGTGCGGTCGGATCGTACTCGTTAATAAGTACCGCGTGAATGCTCCTAAAGCAGAAAGCGGCTTCCATACCTCTCCTTCCCTCCTCACTCTCTCTCTCTCTCTCTCTTGCTCTTTCTCCATGAACATACTTCTCTATCACTCATTTTTTCCACCTTTTTAATTTTTTATTTCTTCTTAAATTTTTTTCTTATTTTATTGTGCTCCCTTTTCTTGATACTGTAAAAAAATATGTACATTTAATTTCCTGTTTTTATTTTTCTAGTGCAAATTTTGCTATGTAAATATTTTTATTTTATGTACCTATTTTTTTGAATCAACCCCTCTGTAGATTCAGTCAAGCCCAAAGATTCCTCTGACCTGTTAACTGGGTCATCTCTTAACCTATACACCAAGATATTTTAATGAAGACGGTTAAAAATTATTAAATAGATAAATGTGTTTCGCTACTTTCCATTAGTAAATATAATTACATATTCTTGTCATGAATTTCGTGATATAGTAATTATGGGATTTCATGTAAAAGTAAATTAAATCCATAACTTTACCTTTTTCCAAATTGCAGGTTTGAAATTCCGATCAAGGATAAATCAATTCGACGAAAAAATTCAACTCGTTTATTTTAATGAAGATATCGGATATTTTAATGAAGACTTCTACAAATTATTAAATAGATAACTGTATTTCACTTCTTTCCAATCGTAAATATAATTACATATTCTTGACACGAATTTCACGATATAGTAATTATAGAATTCCATGTAAAAGTAAATTAAATCCATAATAACTTTACCTTTTTCCAAGTTGCAGATTTAAAATTCCGACCAATGATTAATCAATTGGACGAAAAAATTCAACTTGGTTATTTTAATGAAGATATCGGTTATTTTAATGAAGATATCGGTTACTTTAATGAAGACTCTTACAAATTATTAAATAGATAAATGTATTTCGCTACTTTCCATTCGTAAATATAATTACATATTCTTGACACGAATTTCACGATATATTAATTATGGAATTCCATGTAAAAGTAATTTAAATCCATAACTTTACCTTTTTCCAAATTGCAGGTTTGAAATTCCGACCAATGATTAATCAATTGGTAGAAAAAAATTCAACTGGGTTTCCTTCTATTAGAACTGTTACGTTCGCGGTGAAACTATTCTGCGAATCCTGTGGGTTAATTCTCGCGTTCTTGAATGCATCGAAAGGCGCGGTTAAATCGCGTCTATTCTCGGAAGGTGGAAGTCCGCCACGGGCGACGAAACGAACGCTGCGGATCGTGCCAAGGTATCCGCGACATTTCATAAACATGAAATCAATTTTAATCCTCGCCGGGCGGCGGTCCTCTCCTCGGCCTGGACCGGTGCTTATTTATAAGCGCAACCGGGCCACTTCCTGCACGAGATCGTGCCGCGAACCCTGCATCCTTGTGTCGCCTTGTAGCTGGGGAACATAGCACGTTAATAGACTCCGTGTTGTATATTTGTCGCCTATATATTCGTCTCGTGTATTATTACGGGTAATAGCGAAGTTTGTGGAAATATTGGGTGTGGTGGTTCAAGGTCGGTTGTCAAAGAGAAGGGGTTCGGTTTAGGTTAAGTATCAAGTAGCGGTACTTAAGTGTATCGAATAATAGTAATTTCAGAAATTTTCTACTTCTGTTTTCCTGATCGTAGAATTAAAGTATGTTAGATTATCTAACGTAGATAAAGATAAGTATCCAGTAGTGGAAGTTGAGGTTATGGAGTGCTTAAGTTGGCGCTACTGTTCAGAAACATGCATTTAAATGTGGTATAAATAGGTAATCATACATGTTCATATATGTGATAATAATAAGTTAAATATTAGGATATGGGTTTATTTTTCTTAAATAATAAATCCTTAATAATATCCTTAAATAATAAATTACTTAAATAGTAATGTATTTATGGTAATTTATTTTAGAAATACATTTATTATATTTTAGGTAATATTTGTTAAAAGTAGCTGCGCATTTCCTGGAAATTTTGAAATAGGATTACTGAACAGTAACGTGAAGAAATATATTAAATGTAAAATGTGTAGTTTTGATTGGAAAAATTGAATATATCTAGGATATTGTCAATTTTTGTTGCAGACAAAAGTAAGTCACATGAGTATTGTAGAATTAGGTTTAATACCAGCATGCTTTTCTTGAGTTATTAATATTCATTTTCTGCACATATCAGGGTCAATACACTTCTTCAAAGTTGGTGATCTATGTTCACTTTACTCAATTGTTACTATCCAGTCCTTCCACTAAAAATGAACAATTATAAATATCTTCATAATTTATAAATGATGAATAATTATTAAACAAATTTTTCCTTAAAATTCGCTTTCAAATTTCCAACGGCAGCTGCACCTTTTTCCTTCCAGCCAAAAATTTATTTCCCTCGATTCACCTGAAGTTCCCGCATACGTCTTCATTTCTCCACTTCCGTCACCACATCCATTGGAGACTAGTGCTGCTGTCACTCACCTGCCTGGCCCGGTGTAGCTAGAAAATTTAATTAAAGCCGCGCGAGGCCGTAAATTATCGTGCTATCGACAGGGATATCGGATCGTGGTGGCGGCTGTAACTGCTTGAGTAAAAAGAAGAAAAACTCTTTGAGCAAGCGAGAAAAAGAAACAAACAAATGACTCTGTACATATTTACGTATGTTTGCACAAATGTTCACGCACATGCTTGTTTGCTTCACGCATTACTACGTATAGACGTATATACAGTTGCATATATTGCGTGCTTTAAACATGTTTCAGTATACAGGTGACCCTCTTATAACACGGTAGATAGGTTCCTAGAAACGCGTTGTGCGAAACCGTGTTGTATGAGACCCAGAGCCTATACAAAAATTGCGTTTCGAAAACTTATTAAAAAGAAATTTTTTTCTTTAATTCTACGTAAAAAACTTAATT
>NIJG01000011.1:1955235-1966625 GCA_002201625.1 Euglossa dilemma | reverse complement strand
TGTTAAAAGGAAAATCATACAAATTTTATAATATATAAAAAAAAGACAGAAAAATTATAAAATTATTACATTTTGTAATCGTTCAAAGTGTGATACCTCTCGAAGCAATCACTAATATGTAAGCTTGGGCTTTCTATTATATATAGGTATCGCAAAAATAATATCTCTGCCGTTTTTCACTCGGAATTTCTTTGTTAGAACACGCTACAAATCTATTATCGAAAGCGTAATAATCCGCGAGCTGCGACCGCCTTTTGTCACCAACAGCAAAATATCCTATACACAATAGTTTTGTCTTCGTCCTTGTGTTACGAACTGAAAGTTACTTGCACTGTCTCCATAGCGGAATCCTCGAGTTTGAAGGCAAATTTCAAATGGCTCTGCTCCGAAGCCTTCGAGTGCAAAGAGTTAATAAACTTCTTCGTGCTGAAGTTTAGTGACGCACGTACTTACATCATGTAGTTGTTTCTTTTTCAACAGAAAATAAGATAAGTGTTATGTCTGAGTTTTTCGACTGTATTTTTTCCAAAAATCTCTGCGACTCAAACGGTTAAGACGGCAAGCTACGTCGCGACTGAAAAAGTACAGTATTGTATAAATGTTTTTGCAATTTTCTTATCGTGTTATAGAATTGTAGGAGTGCTACCTGTACTTGTGCGTCAGCATACTGCAATATGAATTGGCGTGTCAAGTATGCGACTGAATATTTGGGCGTATCCGTGCAGTATGTATTTGCACACGCGTGAAACAAATGGGTAGAGAAAAGTAGAGAGTTCGTAAGGTATAGTAATACATTCGGCGTGTTGCGGCCGCTGTTAGCACCGTTAAACTAGCTTTTACTGTTCCGGTCGGGCCTTTGAACCGCGCCGCCTATGCGGCAGCCACGGGCAATAAAATGCGTTCACCATAAAATGCCGCGTCTCTCTAGCCTCGCCACGGCCTCGACCGTGCTCTCGCGCACGCTCACGCACCTAGCCCGCTGCACATCCGGTTGCGCCCGTTTTCCCCGATCCGCAGATTTTTCACGGGAACCGCAGATGATTCTACGAACACGATCCTCTTTGATGTCACATGCTCTCTGGAATGAGAAAAGAATAACTTCACTTTTGGTATATAATACAACTATCCTTAGGACACGTAGTGCTCTTTTCTACATACCTACTTAGTGCATTGAAGGTTTTTCTGATTGTTCAGTAGGAATACTGTTGTAAAGATGATTCTACGAACACGATCCTCTTTGATGTCACATGCTCTCTGGAATGAGAAAAGAATAACTTCACTTTTGGTATATAATACAACTATCCTGAGGACACGTAGTGCTCTTTTCTACATACCTACTTGGTGCATTGAAGGTTTTTCTGATTGTTCAGTAGGAATACTGTTGTAAAGCTTTTTCTCCTAAAATCTTTGTATATAGTATCATATCTTTATTGTCTGGTAATTTTTGAAGCTACTTTGATTGTTTTAATTTGTAGTGACTTCCTGATTTAATGAATAGATATGCCTTGTCTTTCCAATAATTACTTTTCTTATGAGTGATTAAAAGACTGTCTATTACTGATTCATCTTGTTCTGATGAAATATAGATCCTGATCCTGTAAAGGAACATTGATAGGTAAAGAAATATATGAGAAATACTAAGAATATTTGGATAATTAGAGAATGTATGTTTTACATATTTTAAATTATGGAAATGGAAATGTCTTGTCTTTCCAATAATTTTTTTTCTTATGTGTGATTAAAAGACGACTGTCTAATACTGATTCATCTTGTTCTTATGAAATCTTTTGCGTTGATCCTGTAAAGAAACATTGATAAGTAAAGAAAAACACAAGCAATACTAAAAATATCTGAATAATTAGAGAATGTATGTTTTACATATTAAATTACCTTCATTGTTGTAAGCCATTGTAATTATCAGAGACTCCATGTTTTAGTATTACCTTTGTTAACACTTTTGAGCTTTCACCCTGTAAGCAGTCAAAGTTTCGTCCCTTGTGTACTTTCTGAAAGTGTAATTTAGTTGGATAATTCACCAAAGCACCCTAAATCAACGGACACCAAATCACCACAAAAATCCTAACATGGAAGGATAACCAAAGTACTAGACAGGCGGAGGGCGAGTATAGAGGGTAAATATTGGGGTAATTGGCAGAAAGTATAAAGAATTTTCTGGTAAATTGAGTCGGCCGCTGGACGAGATGGAATTTCCTCCCTTTTCGTTGCGGCGCAATGAAAGTTTTCCAGTAAGAAACGAAAGAGCTAATCAGAGTTCCCCAGGACTCAATGGCCCGTGCAGGCAACGTGTCTTACGCCTCCCTTGCTCGTTCAGTTCTTCGCGTTGCTTACCTTCTCCGTCTTTTCCTTTTTCCAAAAAGTTCGGAGCATGTCGGGAACACTCTAATCTCGCTGGTCTTCTGTATATTCGACTCCGTTCGTGGGAAGAAGGACCAGTGGATTCATTTAAAAAGGAACAAATGGAACCATATCGTCTAGAGACTTTGAGTTTCTTCCTACTCGAAGGTAGAAAGTCGAGCTTTGTTTGTTGCAGGAGATTGGATAAAGTTCTCCACGACTTGAATCTAGAAATTTCTAGGTTCTGAGGCCTTTCTTAACTACGTTTGTTCTCTACTTTACCCAATATAGTATTTAAATTGGTAATTAGTGTAAAACAGATTCATAATGGTACCAAAGCCAGGGATAAAAATTCTGAAAAAATAAAACAGGTTGTAATTTAACTGGTTAAAATTAAAATGTATACATTTTTGTAAACAGCATAGAATATAAAATATCCAAATTACCATACGTATTATTTTAATACACCAGTATCCGAGAACACACACTGGTAATACGATAAGACATAGAGAAAACAATATCTTGTCACTCGTATAAATGAAAAGTGATACCAGCATAATATTACGGTAACGTAACAAATGCTACTATTTCGTTACGACATTTTATTCATCTCGGTCTCTTATTCCATTCCAAAGGAAGCCGACCTGAAAGAAGAAAAAAGTCATCGATCATATTTTTCGTGGAAAGTAAATTATCCCAGCCGTAAATCGTTTTCTATCAGATCACACACGTGGCCGGTGCTTAATGGACAGAATTATTACTCTCTCATGCAATGCAAATCGAACGGTTTCCCCCAGAGGGGGGAGGGGGAGAGTAGGTAGCATACGGTGAGGATAATTTGCGGAAATATCGTCCGTGTAAAATGATCCGTGGCAAGTGAAGCTCTCCGCGTCGAGATACATCTGTTTGTATATTACGCCAAGGTAAACATCGTTGTTGATGCAGTGCGCTATTATGCGCCGCGGTACGGCATGATGCACCGTGTGCTACGCACACAAACACGAATTAACTCCGTGCGATTGTTGGGGCTCCGATAGCCGTCCCATTCCGCGTCGGCGCTGGATATCGAGCCAGCTATTCAATATTGAAAAATGATATTCAATCAGGAATTATTTAAAACAATGCCGGAGTCCTTTTCCGTCGCGTTCTAATGGAACTCAATATTTTTGAAATATCCAGCTGCGGTGTGTACATTTTGTAGAATATTTAGCTTTTGTATATTCCTTGTTGATTGCAGAAATTTTTGTATTTTGCAGGCTAAAAAAATGAATGGATAATGAGTATAAATGAAGTTAAATTACAAAGTTTTCGAGTATAGGACTCAATACTCAAATACTTCAATGCTCAAATGTTTTCAACGCCTGTATATTTATGTACTCGGGCATTTTGAGTACTTGAGCATGTTCAGTGTTTGAAGAACCAGGTACTCTATACCCTTAAGTACTTGAGTGTTTCAAGCACTATGTACTTGAGTATTTTGGTTACTTGGATACTTAAATGCCTCAATACTTATGCACTTGAGCATCTTCATTTTTGAGTATCTAATTTGATACATAAGTGAATTAACACTTGATGCTTACTTGATGATATCCTTCTGTATAATTCAGTTGGTTGTGTGGTAAAACAATTATCTGTTTTTTAATTTAAAAAGGAAATTCAGTAGGAAGGTTGAATATTGTCGTGTTCATTGAATTCTTCTAACAGGATGCTCTGCCAGGAAAATATTTGATTATACCTTTTCAATCTATTTTTTTACAAAGTTCATCTACTTTCCTTCGTATTCTTTATTGCTCCATACGTACGGATGGATCGGTTTTCTTAGGGTAAATCTTCTTGGTAATAAAAAAGTGCTCCTCGGTTAAATATCATAAATATTCCGTAGTGTGGGCTCCTTTCGATTTATATATCACGAAGGATCAAAGAGAGACGTGGCACGTACGCTGAGAATAATCATGAAAAGACGTTCTACAGCCGCGCTCGATAAATTTTCGACGAGTCCTCCGGCCTCTGTCGGGGATCGAAGAGAAAAATAGATACGTGTTACTTCGAACAAACTTTCTAACCTCAACAATTATTTTTTACCATATATTTATCGTTATAACTTCATAGTTCATAACTTACAATTCTGTAACTAAAATCCTATTGAAAATTTCAATTTTCTCAGTAGCGACCTTTTAAAAGTCGCGATTCTAGCTACGCTTCTATAAGTTTTCTTTCCCTTCGAATTCAATTTGAAATTTAATAGCGACTGCTATTACTCCTCTCTTCCTTTCACTATTCGCATTCCGCTTATTCCTTTCTGTAATTCCTTTGCATGCCACTTCTATTTATTACGGTGGTATTTACTTCGACCTGTTCGCCAAACGTATTTCAATCCTGCAAAATATATTACATCTTTTAATACCGTGCTTATGTAACTACAAAAATCTCTTATTATGAAGTTAAAGGGTAAAAATTAACCTAAACACGTACCATGTAAAGACATTTCCATGTATTATAATTTATAACTTTCTGATAATAGATCAATGATCATGATCGAGAGAAACGTTGGAAGAAATAGCGCGTGGAGGAAACGAAAAACGGAAAAGTCGGAAACAACCGGGCCATGGTGTTTATTTTCTGTCCCGTGAGAACGCTGTACGTAGTCAGCCTCTCTCGGTATGTATTTGCTCGCGGAATACGTGCGCTCTCGTGCGGCCAAGAAGACAATTACCTCCGCGGGGCAAACGGGCCCGGTCTTGTCGGCACGCTTTGTGCTGCGACCACTTCTTTCCAGCCGTTCCTCGAATTTACGAAACGTTTCTGCAAGCGACGCGTGTGCACCATTCTCTCTGCCCGCCTGGAAAACCACAGGCACACTTTGTTCTCTGATAGATATTCGTTTTGGTGCATTAGGTTGCATTTTCATGGAAACCGCTGATAAAGTTTGGAAAGTTTCTGTAAAGGAAAATTGAATTTACAGTATACATGGCGATTTTACTTTAATTTCCTAGTTATTTCTAAAAGCTTTCATCAATGACGTTTCATTTTTGATATCAAAGAGTGTTTCCATGAAATTAGATAACCGAAGCTGTGTATTCTGATAACATTACGTCTGTTTACCCACGTAATATTAGGGTTTAGGTAGTAAGAGCATGTTTCCATGAAACGAAGGTTCACGATCTGTTTTCGGATAAACCCGTTGTTCCAGGTATAACATCGACGTTACATTTACCATGATCCATATCGTGTATTGTAAGTTACTCTTTGTGTTCAGCCACATCTTTCGATATTCAGCTCTCTTGTCTATCTAAACCGGTATTCCAATCATCTTTATAAAAATGTATACGCTTTTATTTATACCTTTCTACCGCAACCACCCCATTAAAGCAACTCAAAGTATCGTCTCGATCCCCCTTCTCGCCAAACGAATCTACGTGTCGAAGAGGATCGCGACAAGAAGTCAAGACAAGCTGACTATCCTGTGCACGCTTCTCAGCGTGTACTCGCGGTGTCTTGGGGCCGGTACTCGCGCATGTGCCAACAGAGTGTACACGTCGGTGGAGAGCGGCAAAGCCATCCACTCGACGAAGTCAAAGCCTCTGCTCTTCCCCTGTTCCATCACTTTTTCCTCTTCCTTTTCCTCTTCACGATGCCTTAGTCTTCTTTCCGCCCTTCTTCCCCTTCATCATCTTTCTCTTCTTCTTCTTCTTCTTCTTCCTCTTCTTTTTTTCCTTCTTCCTCTTGGTCTTGACCGCCGGTTCCCGGCGCTCTTCTGCGCCATGGCGGCGAGTGGGCGGCGGACGGCAATTAGCATACTCGCGTGATCAAAGCGGTGGGACACGTGCGACCAGAATTAACGACCACCAGCGGGACGACTCTTTCTTCGCGGAGTGTGCGCGCGATAAATCGCGCTTCCGATGCCTTCGTTGACACCCGCTATGCCGCCCACGCGTACCCCCACCCATTCGTTTGCCCACGAGCACGCGGTGTCCTCTGTCGAGCGTTTTCTGATCCATCTCACGAGCAGACCCAACGAGGACTCGCCGCGCGATTCTTGTTGCCTGAGCTTTCGGCAATCGTTCTCAGCCGGTTATATATAGGCAGGCGTGTTCTTTATCTTGCCATTGCCGGATGAATTTACGCGAGGTGGTCCAATGCTAGTTTCCGCTTGGATCTTTTTCAAATTATATCCCCTGCAAAAATTATATATATATTCAATTTTTTATCTCACGGAGTAAATGAATTAGAAAGAAACGTGGAATGTATTTCGCGATTGATCGTGAAGTTAAGATCGACAAGAAATCAGATGTATTTTTATTTGCAGTAGATACGAGACACTGATTTGTTACTTGTAAGTATCATAGGAAAAAGCGATCATAGTAATTTACCTCGAGGAACTGCTGACCTCAAAACACTTGAGTAGTTTTAGCCAGCAGGAAGTCTAACGGAATCTCAATCCCCAAAGCGAATCAAGTGGAAGATACACGCGTAAGATGGATTCTCAGCGCAATTTTAATATCCTCACTTATCTCGAATTGCCTGGTATAACCACCTACTTACCGAAAGAATACCATTGACAGTATACCATCGACCAGAAGCGTGATTTGCCGAGCAGACACGCGTGGTTGTCCGTAATCAACCGCAACATTGCATGATGATCAACCAGCGGGTGTTTGTATTCCAATAGTTTCCGGGTCTCTCTCCGTAGGTTTTATTTTCCTACCTCCTACCTTTATTTTATAGGGTACGACCTATGCTACAATCATTGAAATTTTGTTAACTATGCGAGTAACTAAAATATCAATGTGTATAACTTAATTAATAAATTAATCAGGAATATAACATACTTAGAATAGTATTTTAAGATTTGGTAGAAAAATAATAATGAAATTTTAATCTTTGATAGATTAATAGAATTTAAAATCTCATTAACATCTTTGTCTACAATATCCAGGAATTCAATAACCCAGAAAGCGGGCCAAGCGCGAGTATCACGGGTGAAGAGTCATGGCTTATAGACAGCTAAACGTAAACATCTCAGGTCAACCTCATGGTTAGTTTCCGCCGATGCCTTTGTCAGTCCGGTGTTATTCCTCGTCGCGTTCGCAAGAAGTGGTCGATGTGTCCACGTGTCTCAACGTGTCTGACGTTGCTGTTAATTATTGCATCGTCGAGTCTTAAATGGTAAGACAATAAGTTAGTAAAATTAAAATAGATTACAAAGTTCTAATGTACAGAGAAATAACAAATTGTGAATATATACAATGAAGTAAAACATATTTAGTAAAATCACGTTAATTCGTAACTCTTACCATTTTATATAAACGATTCAACGTACGATCGGTTTCTCAGTCGGTAGTACAGTCCGGTCGAGCATAACCTAGGAAGACACTCTCCAGAGTTCCATGATAATTCATCTCGTCAATCTCATCTGTTCAATCAGTATAACCTGCAACATTATTTCCAAATAAGCTTCCAATCTTTTCGTGTTTACATATTTCAACAATTAATTCGTTAATTAATTCACAATTAGTTAATTCTACAAAAGATAGCTAATAAAATAGGAGAAGAAAGGAAAATTATTACCGTGAAACAATATCTGTGTTGCTGAGTTTTCCAAAAACGGATTTTGCCTTGTTTCACCGTCAATAACTCTTCAAATGATTCCCTCTGTTATCCCCAAATTCTCCCCCAATTCTTCCCCGGCCATAAATTAGCAATAAATTGATCCAGCTGAACTGAGTCGCGTTATGGATAGGCGAATCCACCGGTGGAGTCGATCGATCGTTCGGTATCGTTCGCGGCGCGTACCTCGTCTTATTTGCTTTAGGCGAAATATACGAAATCCGACACCAGCGAGAGGAGAGGGGATGGAGTGAAACAGATAGATACACAGTCTGAATAAAACAGCGGCGAATGGTTAGGGGTCGATAATACAGGGAAATGCAAATCGCAATATGCTAATGCAAGCAGTGAGAACGTTTGTCTAACCGAGCGTTAAGATCCCAGGCCAGGACTCCTTGTTTCACGCGTGAACGAGCCTTAACCCGCCGCAAAACCAACGCCTGAACCAACATGGACTGTTTTCGCGCACCACCGTGCTGTCTCTATCGTCGAGTAGATCCTGATGGAGAGAGGGTGGACATGGTGGAACACAGAGAAAGATGGAACCTTGAATTCATACGGGTTGTTGTTATTATTCCTTTTTTTTTTACACGAAATCCCTGGAACAATGAAAATTAAATTAATGTATCTATTTACTAAGAAATTATTGTGATATATAACTTTTGAAAACGTATATTTTTGAACTTTTGAAATTGAAAATGAGAAATAATATTTACATTTTTTTATTGATGAGAAAAGGTTGAGATAAGTAGCTTTTGTTTTGTTTCTGGATTCAGGGGTGTATGATTTTTCATTGGTTCCTCATCACAGTTCATTGAAGTCATTTAGCTGTTAGATTTATTGGATGGAAGGGAGCCTGTGGAGAAAATGGTATTGATATGTAGTTATATTGGCAGGTTTTTGTGCTGTTGTCCCAGATAGTTTTAATTTAGATTGTACGACTCGGGGAAGAGGTAGGCAGGCTTTTAAGAAATGAAAAATCCGGCCAGGGGCGGGACAGTAGGAAGGTACGGTGAAGAAAATGAAGCGTATAGTGAATGCTTTTGTTCTTTGGCTGCCTTTGGAATGAAATCACTGGTTAAAATGTTGCTGACAAATCTTTTTGTTTCATCAAGTATTCGTACGCTTTTGCGTTATTGCGCAGCTTTCCCTTTGTTTATTTAAAAAGAACAGATAGAATAATAGGTTAAATAACAAATGAAAGTGAACCATGAAGTCGAAATTCAAAATTATCCTACAATGAGAGAAAAGATATTAAAAAGATTTTTGCTACAATTGCATAAATGTTTAAAAATACATACGAGAAAGCATATCAAATTTTTTGAAACTTTTGTATAAAAGGTACAATAATACCTTTTTATGAAATTCTGTATTTAATTCCCAGTCCTATCGATATTTATTGTATAATGCGCAGCTTTGCCTTTGTTTATTTAAAAAGTATAGATAGAATAATAGGATAAATAACAAATGAAAGTGAACCATGAAGTCGAAATTCAAAATTATCCTGCAATGGGAAAAAAGATATTAAAAAAATTTCTGCTACGATTGGATAAATGTCGTTTAAAATTACAGACGAGAAAGCATATCAAATTTTTTGAAACTTTTGTATCAAAGGTACAATAATACCTTTTCTATGAAACGCTGTATTTAATTTCCAGTCCTATCGATATTTATTATCCTACAAAATGCTCCCGCGTCGAATGGATCCCTACAACAATAACAACCATTAAAACTACTCCAACTCTCGTTCATATGATTCCTATAGTTCAACAAACAATCTCAAGTTCCAAAAGAGTGACATTCATTGTTACAATCGATCATCATCATTTCCCGTGTCGAATATTGCGTTACAGGACATGTTTGCCAATCACGCTCGTGGATATATTTATACTGGCAGGGTCTCTTGTTTGCATAGCCACTCCATGATCACCTGGAACGTGTAATTAAATTATCCATCATTGTTTATTCCCGCTGTTGCCTGAGAAAACAAACACGCGCTTATTTTATTGGCATACGAATAATGACAAACGGATCGTCGGTGGTGTTATAGCAGATTTATACACGATTCTATAACAAGAGACTGCCACTCTACTTACTTTCGTCGTCATAGCGCACCCCACGCCAACTTGCGGCTTTATGAAAAATCACCGACACGTGGAAAACGCGTGACCAATCGCTCGCAGGCATTAATTGCCTCTGTTTCTTTCCAATCTTAGGTTACGTTCTTTTTGTTTCATTGTCAGAGGGCATCCAGTATCGTTATAAGTGGTTAGAAATTGCATATTAACACTAGGTTTACGGAGGATTTTTGTATACCTATTTCTACGGACACTCATCAGATTTAGGGTAAAGAAAAGCACATATTTTCTTTAAAAAACAAACGATGGGTTTAATTTGAAAACAATCGCAATATTAACAGCTATCAAACGCAGACCGTCCCTACACGCTTCAAGTCTGACCTTGTGTGCGTGTCGCTACACGCGTACACTCATTCAAACCTATTAAAAAAATAGTCCACCAGTGGATGTCGCGATGAAAGCTTTCTCGTTAATCCTTCCTTCTTTGAAAATTAATACAGACGGAAGGTGGACAGTTAGAATATACGGAAAGGTAATTTTAAGATGCGCATTGATTAACGTGAATGTGCAACGACAGATGGCGCGTTTTAACACTAGGTTTACGGGGGTTTTTTGAATACCTATTTCTACGGTCACCCGTCAGATTTAGGGTAAAGAAAAGCACATATTTTCTTTAAAAAACAAACGATGGGTTTAATTTGAAAAGAAACGCAACATTAACAGACTTAACATAAGTTAATTAAATCTGTTAATATCGTATAATTGAAGCAACCCATCCGTCAAATTGACGAGTCCCGTAAACGTAGTGTTAAGAAATCCACGAGTGGATAGTTTTGTCACTTCGATGAACGATAGATGACACTGCTATCTGCAAATGAAATCCTTACTGAATCTCGGTTCCCTCTGGGTGTCGATATATAGAAAAGGAGAATTCAGATAGAGATTAACACACTCGATACGACTTTCGTCTTTTTCTGTCATGCAATTAAAGCACAAGACGATGCACAGAAGTAGAGATAGTTTGTTCTACTTGCCGGTATGGCAGTGCTGCTGTAGCTAACGAAGTATAGCAATTAAGCGAAAACACGACCGGTTGTTAGTTGAGGTTATCAGGCTGTTAAGCAGCGTTCATTGGCGAATCGGGGAGTTGTTGAATTAACCCCGTATATTACTATATCGTTTAGAGGTTATATCATCCTATACATCATACGTGATTCACGTATGTATATCAAGTTTTGAAATATCAAAATGTATTTACATAGTATACTATATTAACCCTTTGCACTCGGCCATTTTTTGGCTAAAGAAAAGTAGAGATTTATAGATTTTCTGGTATAAAACTGACATTAT
>NIJG01000011.1:1923274-1946875 GCA_002201625.1 Euglossa dilemma | reverse complement strand
ATTCCTTAAATTATTGAAAATTGAAAAGGAGATATCTCGTGACCCATCAGCAACGCTTGATTTGTTAAAAACGAGATATCTCGTGACCCGTACGCAATGTGTTAACAGTTAGTATACTTTTATTCGAGCCGCCATGTTCTTTTGTTAGCTGTGACACTGTATTTGACAATGTGAGAGACGTATATATGTCCTTTTTCATTTTTATTTTTCCTCCGTTTTTTGTCTGTCAGTTTTAGTTTCATTTTTCTTATTCTTCTTATTTGGTTGGTCCTTTATTTCGAAACCGTCTCGACTTACCCTTGCGTACCGCGGGACCTAACCTCGAACAGAATGTGCACTCGACTGTTGCATCCTTTTCCCTATTCGTCTTGCTTGCCTCTTCCGTTGCATCGCTCTATAGTGGTTATCTAGCGCGGCGGTGACATCCTGCGCGGTGTCGTTTGCTCGTGATTCGATCTCGACCGATTTGTCTGGGTAAATGGGGTCCGTTCGCAGGATCGGGTTTTTGCGGTTTTTTGATCGTCTTCGGCGGTCGATTGCGGTTAGTAGCGGAGAGTGGGTTTCTTTTGAGGTAGTCGATATTATTTCTGGGGAATTCGGTTATTGGATTTTGCTTGCGGTTTCGAGTTATTCATCGCTTTAACCAACCTCGAATTTCCTGCGAAATCACGTAACGTGAATATGCAACAGAATCGTGTAATAAATTTTATTTATTTCTCTCTAAAAAGCTCTCGTAATCTCACCTGTTTCGATATACATCTTACCGTCAACATAAACACATATTTCCTCGGACTCTCTTCCACCTAACCTTGACCGCATTAGTCGATGAACCGTCGATACCTTTTCCCCATAAGAGTGATTGCGGTACTATGGTCAGTCGTGCTATACCTTCGAACCATCTATTCGCTGGCCTTCTATTGATTGCAATATTGCGCGACTAACACGTATTTAGGGGTAGCTGGCCAACAAAATCTATTTGACCATCGACTCAGCCTTTTCATAAACATCGATACCTCGAATGACGAGCGTTCGATCTTTACTGGTGAAAATCAAACATCGTCGTTCACGCTAATATATCGGGATACCCCTGCCCTCTGTGATTTCGTGCTTCGTGTATTTCCGTAACTCCACGGAAGATAATTCCGTGACGTTCGGAAAACGATGCTGGAAGGGGAGAGAGAGAGAGGGCTGGCCGGTGAAACGAGACGCTCTTTCGTGGAGAGAGACCCGAGAGAGACCTGTGGCCAAACAAACCCGAAATAGCTAGGCTAGTTGAGAAGCTGGCCCGCAAACAAATAATAAACGCTTCTACGCCGTTATGGTGAAGTCTGTACTCTCGATAGCCGGCCGGCCTCGTTAGATGACTCATGTGATTTCCGAGCGCGGGAGATTGAAATTGCTAGCTGGAGGATGCGGTGATGATTAGAAGAAGGCTTTATGGCGATGGTGTGGTTGCTAGGTTCGTAATGGCTTTTTAGAAATTTCCGAAGAATTATTATTAACAGCGAATGGTAAGGACTGTTGGAAAATGTAAGGAAATTATAATTGATAGTAATTAAAAATAGATTTCGAACAAGATATATTGCTTGATTTAGATAACTGTTTTCGAATTTTTTTAGGAGAAAAAATGGCGGCGATCGATAAGAAAAAGTTTAGGGAATGCAACTATCTTTTTTGGAATACTTAATGACACTAACATTGGTAATAATGGGAAGTTAATCTATTTATTTTCACTTACAATAAAATATACAATTTCAATACTTATACAATTTATGTATATGTATAGTCACATGTTAATACTTGAAATTTATATATTTATATAATTGATTTAACAGGTGGATTAGTAAGATATTGGCGAGATGAGGAAATATGAAATATACGATACTATTAGGTAATATAAACGAGCAGAGTATAAAGAAAAATATGAAAGTAAGGAATAAAGAGGTTATCTTAAGTAAGAGATAAATTATCCCCAAGGATTAATAACATCAGCGACTTATCTTCCTCGTGCACATCTGTAATTCCGAGTAGCCAGGCGCTTCGGGAGTAATCGAGTTCGTGGGCAGATTAAAATCTTCTCAAACTCGCATTAAGGAAGCTTGAAGGCGCGTCCGCACAAGAATTGGTCACTCCCTCGGCGTGTGTCGTACGTGTAGAAGTTGACGCGACGCCTGTTCCCTTAAACGTTGCCCACGGGGTTGCAATCATCGTTCTCGGGCTCGGCCAAGGCCACACCCTCGATTCTCATTAAGATTTACCGCCTAAACGAGCGCTACCTATGCTCTGGCGGGCCAGCTTCGAAAAATAATAGAAAATGACGCGGCCGGTTTTTTTTTTACGGCGACGACGCCGATTAGCGGAAGGCGGAGGAACGTTTCGGAACCCCTCGACTTCCTCTCCTTTTCTTTCGTTTTTTCTCTCTCCTTTTCCTTTTTTTTTTTTAATACCTAACCCTTCCTCCTCATCCTTTCAAGATTATAGTAGGTCGGTGCATATGAAATATCGTTTTACCAAAGTTTTAGATGCTCGATTACCGTGACTTAAATTTAACAACAATATATATAATTATTATTCATTAGCAATTAATGCATATATTTAACATGATCGCTACGGTTATTCTCATTTTTAGTAAGATGATTTTTATCTATTCTTAATTATCATTTACGATAAAATAATTTATTATTAGTTTTTCAATAAAAACTAAAATAAATAATCAAAGATAACCGAAGTGGTCAGATTATTACACGACCCATCCTGTATTTGAAACTAAAATATCGTCACTCTTGAATTTTACAGATTAAAATTATATCGGCATAAATGAAACAAAAAGAGGAATAAGATCAAAGATGTAACACAGGATATTCACAGACGTAGAAGGAAGCATATAGGGTTAAAATCCGATCTTTACCCATGACGATTTTCTACCACGTCAAAATTCACGGCACCTGGGTGAAAGCGTACAAAACCGAGAGGCGTGTACACTGTATATCACAGAGAAAGCGTGTCGAATTTAATTCCTCGTAAAACTCCATTAATTTACAGGTGGTCGTGACCGCTAGAAGATCTAACGTGTCCGACCATCCGGTTCAATTATCGAATTTATTTAATGCTGCCCGCCTGTAATGAGTACCTGCGTGCAAAAACCTATATTCCAAGGTGGACGCGCGAAAATATCATCTCTTCCCCGCCCCAGCTCTCTAAGCATGCACCCCAAGAAGCAGGATTGCGTTTGGCTTTTCACCTGACGTTAAATCTACCTTGGTAGAGGGGGTCAGTTAGCGGTCTTAAGACCTCGTCTTTTAAGAGCCCTGTTTCTCTCTCTCTTTCTATTTTCAGGCTCCTGTCTCACCTTATCGTACCAAGGATTCGTGTCGTCGGTTCTTGTTGTTGGTTCTTACGGGTCCTCTTATATACTGTCGGGCATCGGTTACCCTAGCTGTTGCCCTTCGTCCTTTTCCCCTCTATAATTTTCACTCGAATACCTGCTCTAATTATAGGTGGTTCGTCACGGCGAGAGTTCCTTTGTGGGTAGCCTCGGTAGGAGCAAGGCTACCGAGA
The DNA here is from genome assembly GCA_002201625.1 of Euglossa dilemma. Classification (NCBI taxonomy): domain Eukaryota; kingdom Metazoa; phylum Arthropoda; class Insecta; order Hymenoptera; family Apidae; genus Euglossa; species Euglossa dilemma. Next base: position 1,943,317 of record NIJG01000011.1, on the reverse strand, counting down.
AGCTGTCCTCTATGGTTGAAAATACAGGGTGAGCACGTAATTCGTGGCACAGGAGGGCAAGGGAGGTGGACGGGAATTCCACGGGTCGAGAACGACAGAGGAACGATATCGAAATCGGGGACGAAGATCAGAAAGACGTTGCTTCTTGAGATACGCGGCTGGACCAAATGTAGCCTCAGATACAGTTTTTGAACACATGGAATCTTTGTTATTTTAATTCTAGAATTAACGAAATTAATTTTAACTTCTCTGTTGAGATGGAAATGTAATTATATGTAGCTCTTTAACTTTGTTGTCTTGATAAAAGAAATTTGTAATGTGTAATTACTTGGAGATGTTTGAGAAATATTGATTATTATATTTGGGTAAAAGGTTTGGTTAGATTAGAAATTCGTTAGAGGAAGATTAAAATGAATGAAAGCAAGTGGGAAAATTGCAGATTATAATCTTTGGATGCAACTTTGGATGGATCTTATCGTGCAACAGGGTAGGCTTTCTTAGAAAGAACTACCCTCCTAGCAAACACTAATCTCAAGATCTTAAATTCTCTAAGGAGAGCCAGTACTTTTAGAAAGTACACATCTCAATTTCTTTAAACTCTCAAAGAAGGTCCTATCTTCTGGAGAGACGCAAGTCTCGAGAGTTTTAATTCTCTAAGAAGTGCTGCTCTTTTAAAAAGTACATACATCAACCTTTTTTAACTCTCCAAAAAGGATCGTCTCATCAAAAAAAAAATCCCAAGATTTTTAATTTTCTGAGAAAAATCACGCTCTTAAAAATTAAATCTCTCAATTTCTCCTAACGTTCATCGAAATTTAGCAAATACAATTATTTTGTTAACTTCCAGAGAAGAAAATTACATTTTAAAAAGTTTATATTCCAATTTTTCCAAGCTTCCGCAAATACCAAGATTCCAGAAATTTCCAAGAAGTGTGTACCACTACCAGGAGATCTCGAATCTCGAGCTGGAAAGATCATGGAAAACACCCGTAGTAAAATCTAGAAAACCCTATAGACCCCTCTGTACAAATATTGTAATACAGGAACAGAAATTGTTCCTAGGAATCACAGTGAGCTGCAGATAACCAGCGGATAATAACGGTCGCTGCTTCCGGGATTGTTCCAGGTACCTCGGTGTGGAGCCACGGCTGAACAGCGGATCAGGTTCTGGAAGCGGTGCCGAGGGCCAGGCGCAGATCGTCGGCGCGGGTGTGATCGGGCCGGCGAGCGCCGAAAAAAACTGCAAGAGCGTGCACCTGACCGCGAAGCAGCAGACGATATGCTCCCGCTCGCCGCCGGTCTTGCAGGTATTTACCTCGCGGCAGGGGCAACCTCTCCTCTCCGTTCGGATTAATGGCCGGGGAAGCACGCGGCTAATTCGATTCGCCGGCTCTCCGCGCGGCCTGTTGGCCGATCGTTTACGACATTGTACGCGCGATCTTTCCACTCTACCGGTTTTTGAGGAAGGGACCGAATGGGGAAATCGTTTCTCCGTTCTTTCCTCCTTCTTCGTTCACATCCTCCTTCCTTCTTCGATTTCGCGTGGAAAAGAAGTTATCGGGATAACTCGATCAACAGTAACGTTATCCGCACGATCTTTCCTCTCTGTCGATTTTTCGACGCGACGCTGATAGCAGATTGATCTTCGGTTCTCGATTACTTCGGCCTCATCTCGCTCTTTTTTGTCGAGATGGAGATGTTTGGATAATTTGAATGCTCGGAATGCCGCGTGTGTGGTCCTTCCCTTCTGACTATTTTTGGATACAGAACGGGCGAAGATTGATTTTTGGTTCTCCATTCTTTTGTTTAGTCTTCTCTGTTTTCTTTTGGAAAGGAAATGTTTAAATAATCCCTTTAATCCTTCGATTCTGGAATAGAATAGTTTTTGGTTTAGTATGGAAAAGGAAGTGGTAATTTGAAATTTTGATAATTTGGTCACTCACGGTATCAGGTGTTTAAACTTTTTTTTGTTTTTCAATAGAAAAGGGATGTAAAATGTCTTCTTTACTTCTTCTTTTTCTTTTTTACTTTTGTTATTCTTGTGTTTAATAAATAATCGGTACAATGTGTTGATGTTTCATTTCCGTTTCCTTGTGAGACAATAGGACGTTTCTAAAGATCTATATTTATGAATGAAAACGTTTAATTCGAGGATAATTAATGGTTGATTTATTACATTGGAGAAATTTAAAGAAGAAACCGCGTTTCAAGTGCGTCGTTAAACTTACACGTGAAAAAGAGAGGTCATAGGTAATTAAACGCAATAATGCTCAACTTTTCCCACAGGTGCTTTCTTTTCTTAATCTCGATGGTGAAACTCGCTTTGTTCGTTCTACTGAAGAACAATTGATTTCTTCTTAATACTCTGGCACTATATCTTCGGATATAGGTAAGTCAAAATTCCCTGAAATAAAGAAGAAACTGTGAAATAAACAATCGTTTTAGGACGTAGAAAATTGACTCAAAATTTTCTCAAAATTATTATAAAATTATTAATATTGTTTTACTATTAAAAAAACAAATATTAAAATATAGTATCTTTGTATTATATTTATATTATTGTATCTTATATAGTATCTTATTTAGATTTAAGACGTACAAATTAATCTTAACAAATGGACGATATAGTAAAGTGTTTGTGTACTGACTAGACACTATACTATTGTAAGAGAAAATTTTAAAAAATATAGACACGCGTGGATATGTAACTTAGCAGTGACACGGCGTTACGGAGGGTTTAAAACGATCTCAGATCGTGAGGGGAAATTGAACGTCCGTGGAAAATGGCGCGAGAGCACCGGTGAATTCGCGCGATTCTAAAGAACTCCCGGAATGCGGCGGTCGAGTTGTAGCTTTCGTTTGCCGCGCCTGCAATATTTAATACTCGAGCTCTGGAACAGTCAGGGTCTTCAGTGAACCCTACACGACCTCCTTTCGAGACGCTCGTGGTCGGGAAATGAAGTCGCGAATTCTGTGATCTCAGATCGAGCCTTGTATCCCCGTAAAACTCCTCTGTCGTGGTAAATTAGTCTGAAACGGTCGAATATTCAAAATTAGTTATTTCAAGTAAATTCGAGTAATTTCGTTCATGATTTTACTCCATTTCTACGAAATTACTGATTGAAAGAGTATACAGGATGTTTCAGACTTAAGGTACTAATTTTTGAATTACGAATCGATTAAAAGTATTATGATTTTAAGAATTTTATAATCCAAGTTTAACTCTTTTTTTCGAATGAAAAATTCTCAATAAAGATTTGCAATAATTGTTGATAATTATATAGTGTACTTGTTACTTATTACAATATAAAGTTTTGAATAATCACGTGAAATTATTTGACTTTATAAAAATGAACTTTCTTTTTAGAGGAAACTGATATTTTTGCGGCTTGAGATATGGAAATTTTGTGATTATATACGATTTCGTAAATTCGATTAATATTGTTAGTTATATATCGTTTATGAGTAGTATAATAAAGGAAATATGCTCCTTTAAAAATCAAATTAAGAATCGGAATAAGTCAAACCACATCCACTCTGCTTGCTCTGAATATTTCTTATCCTCTTATCATTTAATTTTAAATCCGTTAGGAAAACCTGTGGAAAAAATTATTCCTTTTTTATCATCAAATTAAAAAATATAAATCTTCTTAAATAAATTGGTATAATTTTTTGTACGCAGCTTTCAAGTAATACAGAGTGAAATACGCACGTTTAAAAATTCCAGCCAACAACGTCGAATCTCATCCTCACGTTTATTCCGACTTTCTCCTTGTATCATTTCATTCGTACATTAAAAGCCGATACTGGGCACAAGAATCCACTAAAAATAAAGAGAAAAAGTATTTTATTAAGGGGAATTTGAAACAACCGCATTATCATAACAAATTTCAACATGTCTTTGCATACAACGCTTCAAAATCCACGTTACAACCTTAACAACTAATAAAATTTAAAACAATACCCGTGTAATAAAATGAATTCTTCACGGAACATCTCCACGCAGAAAAATACCGGGAATGGCAGATTTATGACAAAGCAATTTTGTAGAACGATGTATTGTGGGAAACCACAACCAAGCTTTTAGTCTTTTGAAAAAATTTTCAGATTCATGATCCATTTCCTTCTAAACCACTGAAACAATTTCAATCAAAATTTTATTCCTTGGTTTTTCAATTAAAAACACGTTTTAATTAAATTACGATAAATAACAAAACACAAATTATTCGATTTTGTTCGTAATAAATATCAATATTTTAATATTTATGAATTTGAACAAGAATTCACTGATACATACATATATATAAATATATATACCGTTTATTTAAAAAGTATTACTAATAGAATCAATTTTGCTTTAATTTTCTAACCGTGTATGTGATAGTAATACAATAAAACTTTTAATTATATTTTAAAATATATGTATGGTACGTGCCGTGAATAAGATACGTACATAAAAATTTTACAGCCCAGCGATTTCAGTCGACAACCTGTAAGTATTCGTTCTCGTAATAAAGCAAATTATATAACATATTTATTGAGCTTGGAAAAAAGTAATTAACCGACCTGTTGTATCCTGTTACTCTTCTCACAATCAATTATTAAGATTCGAGATATTATTTCAAATACTCTTCTCATAGAAATATTTGTTTCATAATTATAAAAGATCCAATTTGTTTAATTTATTCGTTTCCTGAAAATAACAATTTATTTATTAACCCTTCGCACTCGACGATTTTTTAGCTACAGAAGAGTAGAAATTTACAGATTTTCTGGTATAAAACTGACATTATTTTTTTGAGTAGTAAATAAAGAATCGTATAATAATTGACACGTAGAATTATTTGATTTCGATATTTCGCATATTTTTATATTATCTTAAATTTGGTGTAATAACTAATATGGGTCTTTCAAATTTCATAGTGACTGGCAGTCGACATTCGAGTGCAAAGGGTTAATAAATCTATTAGGTCGTCCCATAAATTCGTTCCGGTTTTTACTTTTACCATTTAAAAGATAAACCTGTCTATAGGTCAGTGCGACAATATCAACGTACCATTAGATAATAAATACCAAAAGCGATTGTATATGTTGGTAGTATTATTTAGAAAAGGAAAAAAAGAGAACTTTTCTCTCGATCGACTGCATCGATAAAATAGCGTGAACGGTGAAAATGCGGCTAAAGCGTTGTTCAAAATCGCGTTTACCGCCACTTAATGCACAAATCTTGTTTTGGTGAGAGAGGGCAGGGGCTGGGCTTGTCTAAAAACCGGTGCCTAGGTAAACTCCAGAGGCCATATATTTCTTTGAACGCTGCCGACCGTTTCGCTTTTCCGAATCCTACTTACCGACAAAAGGGCCATCTATGAATATTCATAACAACCCAGCGTCGGACGTTTAATCCACGTACGATTAACCAGATACACGTCGAACGATCTTCGATTTGCTTCACGTCGAAATTTAAACAACGAACCTTCGTGTCTTTTTCTTTCTTCTTTTCTTTACGATTTTAAATCGACTTTAAACTTCAATGCTATTCCGTAATAGTAAATTCGTGATGTTAAAAAAGACTGTTGTTTATTTTATTTGATATATCGACGCTGTTAGGGTGATTTGACAGTTTGAGGTTAATTCAAGCTTATACGCTCTCGCTGAAACATAAATTCAATCTCAGATTAGATATTTTATTTTCATCGACGTGTTAGTATTAATAAGTGATTTTCGTTTTGTTTACGTGACTTTTATAATGAATGAAATTGATAGCTTCAACGTTAGAATTTATTTCGACGATATATTAAACTTTTTCCAACTTTCTCTGAACTTTGCAAATACCAGGTCTCGCGAGTGCGATAAATTATTCTGAACTGGTCGTACTGGTAACAAATATCGTCCAATAACAACACTATTACAAAAAGCAATTTCTAATCAGCGGTAATTCCAGTTATTGAGATAGTATTAATTTCAACCACCTGTCATTACAGGCCATAATTACATGCCAATAGATCTTCGGTAGATCCTATTATACACGAGCATGTCATTCACCGATACCAGTTCAGTTACGTTCTAATATTAGACCCAGCATTAAGCGAGCCTAATCACAAGTTCATACTACTATACTTATTTGTACATCCGTTTCTCTCACCTTTCTGGATCAATCGATGGAAACCGGTATATATATCTTCGCGTTACACTGTTTTCCATCCAGTTCGCGGTTTTCACGCGATTTTTGTTTGCAGGCAGTCAGCGCAGGCGCGAGATTGGCCATCGAGGAATGTCAGCATCAGTTCCGATCCGCCAGATGGAACTGCTCCATCAGCTCGGAAAATCCGGACAACATTTTTGGCGGCGTGATGCTAGTCAGTAAGTAAAAGCTCAGTCTCGAAGGGAATAAAGCTTAGGCGCGATGTAAGATGTTCTTCACGAAATGCAAGCTCAGAGAGGAAAGAAGTTTTAGGTTGACGTGAAAATGGATGCTTTTAGAGGTATTCACTGATATTTACCATGTGAAATGGAAGCATGAAATGAAATTTGACAAAGGCTTATTGGTAACTCAAGGTATTAAGTTCAAGGATGTATATATTACAATACTATCCGTTTAAATGTAATTGTTTATAGATACATCAGCAAAGATATACATAGAGTGATAATAGATATAGAACATGCATGTAGACATATAAATGTTTATAACAAATGTAAATAAGAATGTAAGTCACACCAATATTATTAGTTATCAACTACTATTGTAGATGATAAAGGAAGGTAGATAATTTTACTAAACAAGGACTGATAATAGATATAGAACATGCATATAGACATGTAAATGTTTATATCAAATGTTAATAAAAATGTAAGTCCAATATTACCAGTTATGAACTACTATTGCAGATGATAAAGGAAGGTAGATAATTTTATTAATCAAGGACTGATAATAGATATAGAACATGCATGTAGACATATAAATGTTTATTCCAAATGTAAATAAAGATATAAGTCACACCAATATTACCAGTTATGAACTACTATTGTAGATGATAAAGGAAGGTAGATAATTTTATTAAACAAGGACTGATAATAGATATAGAACATGCATGTAGACATATAAATGTTTATTCCAAATGTAAATAAAGATATAAATAACACCAATATTACCAGTTATGAACTACTATTGCAGATGATAAAGGAAGGTAGATAATTTTATTAAACAAGGAAAAAGTATCTTTTCATTTCATAATAAAAGTAATTTTGATTAAACCTCGTACACCGCAGGTGTAGCGTTTATTTTTTATTTTTTCTTTTATTAGAGTAGAATACACTAGCAGCTTGCAGAAATGGAAAAACTTGTACTACACGGAGAATTTTCGGTGCATCTTTACAGACAGTCGTGAGGCAGCGTTCGTGTACGCAATATCGGCGGCGGGGGTTGCCTATAGCGTTACCAGAGCCTGCTCCAGGGGCGAACTCACCGATTGCTCGTGCGACAACCGGGTCAGAACACGCCACCCGAATAATTGGGAATGGGGCGGCTGCAGCGAGGTAATTTCCCATCTATTTATATTTCTTTCTGCCTTGATAAATAACGCACCTGTAAACAATACTGTAAATTTCACACGCCTTTTTCTGTATCTCCAGGTTTGTTTCTCGTTTGGAAATCTGAATATTTGAAGCTCGTTCTTGAGTTAACGTATCGAACAATTGGATAACGCTAACATTAATGGAAGTTACACAAGTTTTCTTGCAAAAGCGACTATTTTTTAATTGTTTTTAGTAGAACGTTTACATTTATTCTACTGGATTATTATTTAATTTATAGGATAACGAGTAGTAAGTTATTAGACAGAATAAAACTATTTTTTTGTAATACTTGTGTTACAAAAAAAGTTTTAATAAGTAATTAATTATTTTTGGTAGTATTTCATTTTTCTTTGCGTTTACTAAAAGTATCTAAACTGTATAGTATAAAAGATACTATATTATTGTCTTCTTTATGAAACAATATCAATTTCTGTTACAAAAACTAAAGTCTTTTGATAGCATTTATCTTTAATATTATAAAAAATACGATAGTGTTTTTCAGCAGTCTTGTTTTGCTACTTACATTTTTCCTGCTGTTTTGTACTCTTTCAAAAACCAGCTAAATTAATTCCATTTCGTTATAACGTGTTCTTCTCTGACGCTTACGCAACATCCGTTAATTAACGCGCAAACAGTCGGGATACCCTGTGAAGTTAAGGTGGCGTTTTCAATTTCACGAAACCGCGAAACCGGAGTTGCGCGAGTTGTTGATCAGTTTTCTTCGTCTTAGCATATCGATAGTAAATCAATAGGAACAGCTGGCTTGGAACTTAATGAAATTCCATTCCGCCAACAAACGACGATTATTTTGCACCCTTTCGGGGTTGAGAAGTACAGACCGTGTACACGTAACAGTATCCTTTTCTCCGTGTTCCGCGTACACGGTTCAGGGAACAAACCCCTCGCCGATGCAGAGAACGACGACAGTCGGCTTTTTCTGAGAAACTGCTCGCACTAGAGTCTACAACGTTTTGCTCGTGATTTCTTCCGAGGACGAATAGATTTTTAGTTCACAGTCTCATTTTTTAATGATAATTTTAAGTGTATCTCATGGAATTCTAGCATTAGAACTGTTAGGCTGGTCCAGATCAACTTATTTTAGATTTTGGTATCTTTTTTTGGATGAAATATATTATATTACATTTTCTGTATTTTATATTTACTTTCTATTTATAGTATATTTTCTGGAAGCTGTTGTTTTAGCAGAATTAGTCTTTTAAACGATAATAATTATGATAATGAAAGAGTTAATAGTAATAATAATAGCATAATAATATAAAGATGAAAAATAGAATAGAAGTGAAATAGAATGTAAAAAATTCAAACTTGATGAAGCAAATCAAATATTCTTGTGATATATTCTTGAAGGATATTTCATCATGTTTTGAAGCAAGACATAAATTGTTTGATAAAGTGGTCGGATGAAATCAGAGGGCATTGGTTAGATTGGAGGGTGGACGAGGGTTGGAAAACGCTGTTTCATCCTGGAGTATATTAACTTCGAATCAGTGTTGTTAGTAGTTAATGGACGGAAAACGTGGGAATGATATACAGGGTGGACCTGCCTTATCTTGAGTGTTTCTGTCGTTAATGGGCCGATCAAAATGCGTTTTATCCTGAATAAATTGGACTACGGGTTATATATTCATGATTAAGCCACGCTTTTTATGATTCTTTTTTTTTTTGAGGCTCTAAGATTGCTATCGTTTCTTATACCCAGGGACTATGATGTTTTCCCATGTGAAACAAATTATAATTACCTAAAAAGACCTACAAAATAAGGATTTGGAGAATGAGAAATTTAAAACAGGACCATGAATACGTTATTACTGAGATAGTCAAGGTATTGGAAAGAAAATGACAAAAAATCATCTGACATGCTCAAGAAATATAGTTAAATAGTATCTTAAACACTGTAGATAAAAAAAAAATTTAATGAGTCCATTGACTCCCTATAATGCTATATAACTTTCAAATTATGGATTTTCTCCTGTTTAAACATCTAAATAATTTGTTAACGAAGAAATCATCTCGAAGTAAGGATTTTTAAAAAATACTTGCATTCTGAAATCAATGATTTTTCTAAATATTTTTTATAACTAAAATAATGAAATTATTCGTTGAAAGGACGAACGAAAGAGATTCGTTCATTAAATATGTAATATTTTACAGCCAGTACTTAAACTGTGTAATTAAGAAGATAGCTAAGAAGATGAAATAAAAATAACTAAAGAACTCCAGGATCTTTAATATGGGCCAGCCTAGCATACACTAAAAACCTGGTGCAAAAGTAAAGCAACTGCAGTTTCTATCCAGAAACGGAATAAATAAGAAAAGGTACCTGAAATCCAAATTTACACAAAGAACGTTATTATTAATTCCCAAATTTTTAGGGGCACGCATAGAAGTATCTTAATATTTGGAAGCATACAGATTTTTCTATCAAAATTAGATGTCAAATATACAAGTCAAATGTGTCTTCATAAAAACACCCAGAAGAGAAAGAGAAAAAGAGAAGAGAAAAAATATAAAATACAATAATAAGAGAAAAGCTCAGAATCTCGATTCTGTTGACCCTCCAGAACAGAGCACACCCCTGAAGCGTACGGGGGAAGCACTGCCCCGAACGGGCACCCCCAATTTGTCGTCTCGATCTCTCTACGGTCGGTCGACGTAAACCTTAACCCTGGGACGAAGACAAAGCTCGTCCTGTAAACGGATGCATTTCATGCGTACGGCTGACCCCTTGTAGACATTGCTAGCTTACAAGGGGATTAAGGGGGCTAAGCTTGTTAAGTTGCAACAACCCGCCACCTCCTGCCCCCGCCCGACCCGGACATATCGGCCACGTAACTCGCACGTGAGTGATGCACACGAACGTAAATACGTACAGAGAGAAAGAGAGTAAGGTGGAGGGTAAACAGAAAGATGGGTGGAGAAAGGAGGAGGGAGGTGGAAGTGGAAGGCAATTGGAGACGAAGCTCGAGAACAAATCGTGGATGAAAAAAATTGATGAGGGTGGAACCGAGGAATTTAAAAAAACAGATAAATTGGGGGAAAGAAGAAGAAACAGCAAGGACATCCTTCTCGAGGATATAAAACAAGAAGGAGTAAAATATAAAATTACAACGTCGATAAGAAACAAGAAACCTTAGTCAGAAATTTACGATCATAAGGAAAGATACCGCATGTCACATATTTTTTATAATCAATCTAATTGATTTTATACATCTTCTAACAAATTTCTATATTGTACATTTTACAATGCATTTAATGGAGAAACCAAGATCGTGACGTGCGGCATTTTCCTTACAATCGCAATTTACAATGCATTTAATGGAGAAATCAAGATCGCGATGTACGGCATTTTTCCTTACAATCGCAATTTACAATGCATTTAATGGAAAAACCAAGATCGCGACGTGCGGCATTTTTCCTTACAATCGCAATTTACAATGCATTTAATGGAGAAACCAAGATCGTGACGTGCGGAATTTTTCCTTACAATCGCAATTTACAATGCATTTAATGGAAAAACCAAGATCGCGACGTGCGGAATTTTTCCTTACAATCGCAAGTATCAGTAAAACATCTAAGTACTCGAGAAACACCATAATTCATGATTCCATAAAAACTAGATATACCACGCGAAAGGATAAGTACCATTGATACATTTAATATCCTGATGGAAGAAAAAATATTCGATTCTCGGAGATATGACAAACAGGAGTAAAGAAAGAAGGAACCGAAATGAAAAATCAACGAAGTAAGGAATAAAACGGGAGGAGAATAGAAGGAGAGGAAAGAATGGAAAGCGTGAGAAAAGACAACAGAGAAAAGACTAGCGCGTAGCGAGAAAAAAAGGCGGGCTAGACGGAAGACCGGGGAAGAAAAAAAGGAAGAAGAGAGACGGAAGAAGGGAGACACGTGCTCTCGAGGAACTCACGTGGCAGGAAGAGGAGTGGAAAGTGTCGGGAAAGTGGCGCTGCTTTTACCTTCGGGATTACCCACTCGCCCACTTGTGCGGCCTCTGGCCTTTACACCAAGTTCCGGACACGGATTCCTTAACGAGCCGCTGTTGGATCCCGTGGGACGTTTCGTCTACGCTCCAGCCCGTTGACAGATTTTCGAGATAATGATGTTTGCCGACACTGTCGCGTCCCGGGCTGGGCTAACGAATATCGCTGCCACCGTATACCTCTCGTCGATAAGTCGACGTCTGTTGGTTGTCGCTTTTCCTTGGAATTTCTTACCCTCTAGTCGAATCAGAGCTATTCAAGGAAACCGGGTTTAACCCTTGCTGTATCAAACTGGGGTTACTCAGAGACCCCGATACATCTCTTTCTGATAGTTATCGATAATTGTTAGAATCGATGAACGAGGGTCTTTAATTATTGGAAGTTGTATACAAACTGAAGGGATACCGATGCTGGGAAATTGAATAACTTTTTGGATTAGATATTCTCATTGGATTCAATTGAAACATTATCATGATAAGAACATGATGATACAAAATGTTATAGTTATAAAGAAGATACTGTAGGAATCTTGTAGGAATCTTTTCTATTCATAAAGATGATTGTTCATTCTTTCTGAGTATATAATATTGGATTTTCAGTGAGGGAAAGAGTGAGTAGGTAAAAGCAGTTTGTTAGTAAGTTTGCAGAAGTTATTTGTTTTGGCAAAGAATTGTGCAAAAGAATCTTCTAACTTTTTAGGGATAGGATCTCTTCTGAAACATCTAACATGTTTGGAAATAATATTTATACCAAATTTACGTTTGTACTAGAAAACTATTCAGATTTACCATGTAAATATTGAGCTCTAAACTATCGTGGGTCAACAATGGTCCATCAATAACGATAGCTTTTAATGGAAATTTCGAAGTGGATGAAAAGATTACCATAAACGAGTCGTATAGAATTTCCTGGTTTGTCTGTGAAATTGTATTTACTGGTACACTTGTTGGATCCTCTTGGAATTATTGTGGGTTATCGTTGGTATTGAGGAGCAGATACGTTACTGGGTCAATAATGGTTTGAGTGGCACTCAGAAATGTCGAGTATCGCGAGTTAGTTGGATAAAAGTTACGCTTAACGAAGAAATCTATATACAATATCAGTGGTCCAAGTATTGCTCGACGTTGTAACGAGTTTTCTCTTTTATTTAGACATATGAAGCTTTACAGGTGATTAAATAGGATTAAAAATCTCATTTCTTTAACAGGTACATTTTACATCACAAATGAACCAATTTTATTTTCTGTCTTCTTTAAATAATTCTCTAAAAAATTTACTGTTTAATAGCGTTTCAAAAGATGACCAGAAAAAGGCTGAAATTTTGTATTGTATAACTTCCAAAAAAATAATGTATTATATTAGCAAATGAGAAGATAAAAGGTATTCTTTGTTTTTTATTTTGCAATTCTCTTAATTTGATGTAAAGAAATAAGCTCGCTTAAAAAACATTTTTGTCTCATTCAGGACATCCACTTTGGAGAGAAGTTTTCGCGAGAATGGTCAGATGGTGGCGAGGAACCCGTGAAGGAGGGTGTGCTGCATGGACCGAAAGGGCTGGCTGGCCAGCTGATGAGGAAGCACGATAGCGAAGCTGGCAGGCGCGCAGTCCGTTCGAGAATGCAACGCGTGTGCAAGTGTCACGGTGAGCCATTAACGCGTTCTACAGATAAGGCCCTCTATCTACGCTCTTATTTTTCATTCCTTACGCTTTAACGACTTAGGATTTCACCAATCCCTTGTCTGCCGTCTCCCTCTGCCGCTCCTTTGGCTCGCCGCGTTCATACGTGCATAGATTCATGGGCAGAACCTCTCCCGAGACCTGTTTCAGCCTCCAAGCATGCGGTGAAAACGTGGAATGTGATGTCCGTTTCACTAGCCTTAAGGAACCGACAGTGTCTTTCCCTGTCTCTTTCTCCGAAGTTTCCTTCTTCCTTGGAACAAGTAGAAGAGGATAGATGTAAAGAATGAACGAGTATCTAGACTAAAAAGGATATTAAATATCATACCAAATATTTCACTTGGAAACTCTGTCAAAATGATTAACGCTCTTCGTAAATCTGGGATAGCTAATGAGAAGTATCCAGATCAATTTGTATTTGAGTATATTTAATAATTTTGTAAGATTGACATGGCTTTTCACACTTATTTTATTTCATATGTATGTAGTTAAGATATTCTGGCAGTTGTTTTAAGGAACATACAGAAAATACCAAAAGTCGGAAAGCTTACTGTACCCTGTATACATTCATAATTATTCTTACATCTTCAAAAACTTAATGTTCTGAGTTCCTAATGGATGATAACGCAATAAGGTCCTCAAAGTCTTATATTACAATGTATTCATAGCCTTCCTTTATTCTACCGAATATATACTTAAACCTAATTGTTTGATTGCGACAGGTATGTCTGGCTCGTGTAGTGTCCGCGTTTGTTGGAGAAGACTACCAGCGTTCAGGGTGGCTGGAGCAGCACTAGCCGCATTGCACGAAGGTGCAGCGTTGGTACGACTGGCACAACGTGGCGGAAGGAGACCAGCAAGATTGAGGCCTGCCCGCCCAGACCTTAAACGACCTAATAAAACGGACCTAGTATACCTCGAAGACAGCCCTGACTATTGCGAAAAAAATATCACGTGAGAAGTAGAACATTTTTATTGTCAAAAATCCGTTTAAAAATAGAATAACAACCTAATAAACCCTGTAATCAATTACTAAAGATTAAGATTACTATTCCATCTTAATTCATGTTATTCCACACAATTCTGTATTCTGTAACATAACATTGGTATCCTCGCATAAGAAAATCGCTTTTATCGTTCTAATCCGTATGTTGTTTATTTGCAACATGTTTTAAATACTCCAAATTTCCAGCCTTGGTATCCCCGGGACAAGAGGAAGGATATGCAACCGAACGTCCCTCGGATTGGACGGATGCCGATTACTATGCTGCGGTCGGGGCTACCAGACGAGAGTACGGGACGTAACCGAAAGATGCAACTGTCGATTCGTCTGGTGTTGTCACGTGAAGTGCGAGCTGTGTCGGCACAAACGGGAGGAGCACGTGTGCAATTAGGCGGTGAACAAAAGAAGAGAAAAGAAAAAAAAAAGCGAAAAATTGCATTCCGGTCGGCCTATCTACCGAAAGGTGCTTAACGACCCTCTGCGTCGAGGCAGTTTCTCCACGATCCCTCGATACACGATGGCCCGTTCTCATGGTCGCGACGGAATCACGGTAGAGACCGCGCATCTACCACCCCGTGTATTTTTTTTATTTTTTTTTTTTTTTCTTTAAGTTAATTCATCGAGGCCGATCTGACTTCCAATATGGAAGTCAGTCGCGAGCCGAGTAGAGAAAACTGCCGCGAGAGGCTACGTAGTGTGACATGTTACGTTATAGTGCATTCTGTACCTGACAGTCAGAGTGTCGTAAGTCCACCGCACTTCGGCAACCATTGACTTTGGACGTATACCTACTTTCCAAATGGTTCAAATAAAACGCATCCGTATATGTTTCTGATAAACAGCGTGATGCTATGGATCATTTTGAATATCTCTGTTGCTTTTCATGATAGGAATGGTTAAGAAAGAAATATTTCTTTTTATAAAAAGATAATTTTTTTCGATATCTGTACAAGGACACACTGCAATGAATTAAAAAGATTTTTACACCAAGTGCAATCCATCAATCGTGCAAATGTAAACTTTGATTAACTTTGATCGTGAAAGAATTATTTCATGACAAACCGACTAACGATTTTTGCTTAGAATGTATATTCTTACCATTAAGTATAACAGAGATATTTAAGATGATAATAATAATAAGTGGAACATTGTATAGAAAAAACTCCAAAGTCAAAAATACTTGTCTGAATACTGGAATTGTCTCAGTATTAGCGTTGCGACAATATGTACAAGATGTCTATGAAGTTGTTAGTGGCTTATTATACTAGTCTGACTCTCAGGTGCATCATTATTTATGTATATGTTAACATGTTGAAATTCAGCGATAAAGCTCGCATTAATATTCAAGCATATTTAAAAATATAATCTACTACAATTTACATAACCATAGGAAGAACAAAACTAAAAAACGTTTTTAATTGGTCGTATTCTCCTTTGTAATGGTGAATTTCTTATTCGACATTAAAAGCTGTTAAACATATATTCAACGTGCTGATCTCGAGCTGAAACTCAATATGTTAATAATTTACGGTTTTTGCTGACGCGAGAAGGAGAGAGTGAGAGGATAGTAGTAGAGAAACGTGTGTGTTTTTTCGCGTGAATGAGACCGAGTGCCCGAGTAAGTGAGCGTCTGAACGTGAGGATGAAATACGATGAGTAATATAGGCGAGATATTAGGCCACTCAATGACCATTCTTTTTCTTTTCCTTCCTCTTTGTCTTTCTGTTCTTTCTCTCTTTTCATTTTTCCTCTACTTTTCTTCCATTCTGTTCGTGCTCGCACATTCGCGTATGGCGCGAGAGTCTTATTTATATTCGAAGTAAAGACTTCTACGATGTGTAGGTATCTCATTGTATACCAATGCTCTCTAGCGCATAGAACCACCTTGTCTTCACCTAAATATGGAGCGAACTACAGTGAGCGGCAAAAATATGCTTATACGCTATGCAGCCGGAAATGACAAAATGGAACGTTATAAAGATTGACTCGAAGCATTGAAAGAGAACTATTCTAGGCTACGACAGATTTAACAATATTACATAATCAATAATAAGCTACACGATAGTGGCTAAAAAAGACAGAGCTGAATGTGCCACAAAGATTATGATTATTTTTAGAAAAGTGGCAATTTTTCAATATAATTTCTTCTTTACTATAAACATTGACTGTGTGTGACCTAATCTAATGCGCCAATATCATCTCAAAGTACTTAAAACAATAACCATATATAGATATACAGGAAAAAAGCAAAAGCCTAAAGATGTAACGGCACGGTGGCCAATTTTTATTAGTAAAGGCCCTACAATGTCGTCGAACTGTCTAATTTTTATCCAAATGTTATCCGAGCTCTATCTTTTTCTAATCATATTTTAAAAAGTTCGAATCTGAACACGTATGATCTATATGCGTTATGTATACGTCTGCAAGCGTTTAAATACTTTCGCGACTCACTGTACATGACTCGCAGTATGTCGGCCGTGTACCGGCGAACAATGCGAGTTACGAGGAGCGAGGCAGACTACGAAAGCGAGAGTCCAGATCGAAGAAAAGTGTATAGAGGACAGAGTGGAGTGCACCAGGAGAGATAAAAAGGAAGAAGGAGGCCGCGGTGGCGACACATATCTCCGCTTTCGACAGTTCGCCTCGAGTCACTCGATTCGGGAACAATTCTGCCAATGACTGTACATACTGTCTTCTTACCGTTTTGTAGATTTTACGTCCACGACTGCCGCGCTGTATATAGATAAGCATATACACACACGAACATACGTACATGTAAACACGATCGATGTTAATTAGGTTCATCGAATGCTGCGTCGAGAGAGAAAACGAAAGCGGAACTTTTTAAAAAGAGTGATCGCTCCTGTGTTTTCTGCAGCCCCCTCTCATCTCTTTTTTTCTTTGTTTTGTTTCGTTTCTTTTTTATTCATCATCATGCAGTAACGTTTATCAATATCCTTTGTAATACTTCTGTATAGGGAGTAACGTTTTATATCTCATTGCGCAAAGTGGAAGCTACAGTTTCGTCGCATTTTCAGCCACGCTGATCTAAATAGATCACAGTCTAGTCAATTATGAAGTCCGAATTGATCATGTGTTGCGATCTCTTATTATGATTGCTCAGTGATTTTTCGCCTTTAAGAGGCAGTTTTTATTCTTTTCCTTTTCTTCTTTATACTTACAACGATTTTTTATATCAAAGTGTGTGCGTATATATATATATACGAGCATACATATACGTATATATATGCACATACAAACACACGCAGAGTTTCATACTCCATATTTTTTTCTTTTTTACAAAGATGATAAATGTTTTTACATAAAAATCGGTTCGTTTTATATTCATCTACGTAATGATAACCTTTTTTCTATGAATCGACATGTGTTAACGCGAAACCTATAATGATATGAGTCGACGGTGAAGATACATAAATATACAGGGCGTTCTATTTGAACTATACATTCAAAATATTTTATAATTCGCAATTTAAACATCAGAAGCAAAAAAATGATTAATTTACAGTAGATTTTTTTCTATTATCAAAGTGTCATGTATAGGTTAATCACTTTTGTGTACATATATTTGTATAATTACAAAAATAGGATAAAAAGAATTTAGAAATACGGTATAATACGGAAAAGAAAATACCAAAATAAATAGCGATCGTTTAAAAAGTAAAACAAATAATTTAAATAATTTTGAATATTCAGGTCTAATATGAAACACCCTGTATATTCCACATACGAATAATGATTCTCCGTTTGCACGATATAAATGAAGGCAATTGATTTAATTAAAAGAACATGGCCTTAAAAGAGAGAAAGCGAGCGAACGAGCGAGAAAGAAAGAGAATCGAATGAACTATAGGTACCGATTAGTCCGTACGTTTGTAAGAATCTAGGCGATAAACGCACACGAGCGAGCACTCGTGCAACGAAACAACATACAGAGCGCAGTGTTGACAAATTGTAATTTATTTTTCTCTCTTCGTCGACGATAACACGCTACATCGTACTTTCTAGCTTTTCCAATCAATCAATCAATCAATCAATCTTATCGATCAAGTATTCTCGTAATAGTTACATCTCTTCATTAGCAATGAGATAAACCCTAGCTCGTAACATTTGTATTTGTATGTACCTGTACTCTACGTGCATTTATATAAATACATATGCGAAAAGTGTCCGTAATTAGCCATCCGATTCCATATTTTTTCTCTTTTCAATCTACCATTTTTATCGTGTATATCTTCCCTTTGATCTTTGCGTTCTTTTCGATATAACTAAGTATCTAGCTAGCATGCAACCGATTGCCGAGAACACCCCTAATATGAGACCAACAAAGAGACCAAGAAAGAATTGAAGATCCTCGTTTAACGTTTTCACCGAACTAGTCGGAGTTAGGAAGTCAAAGTTTCGATCCTTAGTCCTAGCCATGTAACGTAGCCAATAGATCAATCTATCTACCGCAGGATTTATTCTATCACGAATGGCTAAAGAAACTTTTCTAGCGTTCTCGCGGTAATCCACGGTTTCGTGAATCTGATTCACGGTATTTACTATTTCTTCGTTAGAAATAATACCCATATCTTCAGTGGAACGTGCGAAGCCTAACTGGACTGCACGTGCAGCGTTTCTAGATTCGTGAGAATTTCTAGGGAAACATATTATTGGACTTCCATGGAAGGCGGCTTCGAGAAGCTCTGTGTCTGCACAGTGGCTCAAAACTACTCTTGTACGTCCATAGCCTAAAAAAATATAACGATAATATCAAGAAAATATTCTTCATTTAAAAAATAAATAAGAAAACGTTAAAAATATCTGTAGCTTTGTTCAAGAACTTGCAAAAATTGTATATGAAAGTTATAAAGTCCTGATATGTTTTTCCTTTACCTATCAGATCTTGTCGATCAACGTTCGACTGTATAAAAAGATTCTCTGGCAGAACATCGTTTGACTTTTGCCATTTTTTATTTTTCCAAACTACCGCTTGACCTTCCCTGCCCTGCGGCAATTTTTGCGCAAGTTCTTTAATTAACGTGTCATAATTTTCGTCCAAGAATGCTACAATGGTTCCCAGTCGATACTCGATTAATCCTTTGTGTAGATCACCTTTTAACGAATACGATCCTCTGCAGTGATGACAGCCAATCTGCAATGAACAAAATTTTTAAATAACGTTCTTCTTTTTCATATTTGTTCAATGATGCGTATAAAATAGATGAATTTATTTAAGACTGGTTTATTAAGAGAACAAGAGATAAAGTCGAGTAAGTATTTGATATTATCCTCACCTCTACTATCAGTTGAGTGAGCGGTGCGAAATCCGATCGTAGGACAACGTCAGCACCCCAAAGTATAAGGCGAACATCGGTATAAAGATTGTCTATATTAAGACTGGTATGTGGCAAATACTTCTTTGCTATCTGTAGAGCATACACCGCGTATTCATCGCGAACTGTAGAGAACGTTGACCTTCTCGTGGTGCTTGTCCACAACCTGGTCCAAAATCCAGCACTCTGAACTGGCAAAGCGGCGCCAGTATATTCAAATACATACAACTCTTCTTCTCGATTGCGTGTTAATACCACTGGAATGGATTCGATGATTTCTACCCATGGTAGCAAACATCCGTCATGTCTGAAAATTAACGAACACTTCGTTATACCATAGCTTTCACAATTTTTTTAATTAATTCCTTGATAGTAAAAATTGAAATAAAAAAATAAAATAATAAAAATAATAAATAAAAATAATAATAAATAATA
>NIJG01000011.1:1891034-1923131 GCA_002201625.1 Euglossa dilemma | reverse complement strand
CATAAAGATTGGTATTCAAAAACGTTCGTAAACCTAGTGTTAAAGACCCTAGAATTAAAAATAAAATAAAAGGACTCTAGAATCGTTCCATACTTCAGATGTAAACAACCGAGTACCGGAAGTGTACTATTTCTAGAAAATGATTGCTGATTTGATATTAAAATCGAATTAATACCACGAGATTATAAAGACTTGATATAACGACCAATTTATATCGCTGTTTAACTTACTTCTAACTCGCTTTTTAAAATTCCATCGCAAGATACGAATACGATTGTGATACAACGATAGAACATACCTGACTGCCGGAAATACGGAAAAGGTTGGTTGAATCTTCTGTATACTCTTCGCGATCTGTTCATCTTTTAAAAATGCTTCGCAGATTTGGATCGCTGTTTTCTCAGGGTACGCAGATTCTTCGACGTTAACTTCTATCGTCAGCACATCGACATCTATTAACGTCTCGTAAACTTCATCCTTGCTAAATGCCGGTATAATTAACGTCGCATCGATCCCTTGATCCGACAGAGTATTAGCTAACAAAGATAAATCGTAAATATCTTCGAAAGCAATAACTACCGCCGATTGCGGAGGTGCAGATAACGTGGAACTGTGAACGATCTTCGTTAAATAGAGACACACACATATACTAATAATCAGTGACATTCTGATCGAATTATACAATCGATAGAGTCACAAAACGCGTTCCTTATTTACTTGGAAGAATAATACTTTTTCTGTACGTTAACCAGAAAAGCTGGGAAGATAGTTGTATCTCGTGGATAAGATCACGTTCATTTTAATTTCGAGCAATCTTCAGTGCGTTATCGCCATATTAACCACTATTTCGAAACTGGGTCATTTATTTGCTAAAAAAAGAAGAAACATCATCTCGAAATTCTGTAGCGATACAGCGGCATTCACTTACTATCCCAAAATATCGATATTAATATTTACAATATATATTAACAATCGTCCATCGATATAATATAATAAATCATCGACTTTCCAAATTTCTACGACATTATATTAAAGTCTTATTTCTTCAGAACACTTTACAAACATATACGGTCATACGTTGCATGTATACAACTGATGTAATAGTTAATATAAGATACCATTTGTGTTTCGATGAATCTATTACGTTTATTCCTCACAATACACGGCTTTGTACAATCCAGTTTTCAAATAAGTATATCCATACAATTTTCGCGCCTTATGGATATACCGTCATAAATTAAATAAATAAACACTGTTTTCCACACTGAGCACGTAGACTTCACGCACGTAATACAGAATAATTCAATCTGTAAAGAGATAAATATGAGATACACAACTGATTGTTCGTCCAACTCAGAGTACCACAAGGAAATGAAAATGATCGCGTGGGTAGTAACACACGACTTTTATAAGCAGTTCACCAGTGGTCCAGAGAACCTATCGTCAATATACAACCGGCTAAAAGTTTCTGTATTCACATTCCAGATGCGAGTGTGTACACTCTAAACATAATGCGTGACTTCATCACGCGATATTCATGTAATAACTTAATTAATCTCTGCAAAGATGAAATAAACGCATATAGAATCGTATATAGAAATAAAAAAAATTAAAACGTTGATGTAATGTACCGATTAGAGGTTAGGTTCAATAACATCGTTTATATTTTTAACGATGAAGTATATATGAATTACACTTCACTCAATCGCACTTTGTACATGATATAATAACGTTAATGGTTTATTTTCACGCCTGATTTGTTATAATTTTTTAACTTTGTCCATTTTGTTATACTGTATATGGAATGCTGCACGATTTTTAATAAACGCATAATATGATTATAAAATTTGTTATTAGCAATTCTTGGTTCGATTTGTAAATATTATTTCTAAATAACGTTAATTTAAACTTTAAAAGATATTCACAACGAATCACGTTCTACTACCATGCCATCTGTAGCACGGTATGCGGTAGGAAGCACTGCATTCAATTAATTTTGCTTGATCTAGTTCCTTATTGGTTAGAAACTACTAAGCGTGCTTTACAGTTGCAATTCCAAAGTGATTTTAAGTCAGTTATGAAAATAGAGTAAAATTAATTATAAACTACAACAAGGCAGTGCAAAAGCTCTAAAGTGGTTTGTCATTTTCAATTCTATTATTCATTGCCATTCGGGTATTTATTTCACAATCAGTGACGTTTGAAGTAAATAAGGTTAACTGTAGATTTATTTATAAAGTTTTACAGTGTAATATATAGTTAATTATAGTTATTGAAGAAAAATTCAACATTCTTATAGAATATCCAGTAAAATTTTGGATACTTATCGTTTTATAGGTGTAATAACATAGAAACTAAAAATGAGTTTCACGTACAATGCTTCAAAATCTCAGGCTAGTACCACTTCTACGAGCAGTGTCCCAATTTCAAGTAAATTTTATATTTTATAATAATCAAAATATAATTGAAAGTTTCTTGCTATTTCGTAACATTAATTTTTCTTGTAGCTTTCACTTTTGGAGTTGGCGGCGCTGGAGATGCAGCAAAATCAACAGGCTTTTCGCTTACATCCACACCAACGCAAAATAAACCTAGCAATGTCTTTGGTACCGGATTAACTAATACACCTGCCCAACCTAGTGGCTTCAGTTTTGGAACATCTGTTGCAACTCCTCCAAATACTGCACCTTCGCAAACTCCAAGTTTAACCTTTAGTACTGGTACAACTACAAGTACCGGTATAACTCCTACAGCAACTACTACAACAGCACCTACAGGATTTGCTGCGCTAAATTTTAATGTAAGAGGTACTACTATTTCTACAACAACAACAGCAACAACAGCATTTGCATCCAAACCACTTACTGGTGGATTTGCTTTGGGAACCAATAAAGGACCTGTATCTACTGCTGCAACCGGTTTAACATTTGGTATACCAAATACAATGACAACAGGCACTGGATTTACTCTTTCTACAGCACCTGCTGCAACTACTACAACAACTACAACTACAACAGCAACAGGTATTAATTACTCAATTTTTAGTACGTGTTAAAACAATTCAGCTTTATTCTATGAAAATAATTCTTGATTTTTGGTTTTGTAGGTTTCTCTTTAAGTACAAGCGGAACAACTTCTGCAGCCACAGGATTCACTTTTGGTACAGGAACAACTGCAACTAGCACAGCAGGATTTTCTTTGAATCAAACTGCTGCCACAGCAAGTCTTACAAGTACTCAGGCATCTTTGGGTACAACCACGACGTATGTCTGTCTTTTGACTATTATTACATAGTATTAAGTTACCATAATTATGTTACTTATTAAATTAAATATAACAGTGTTAGTTCATCCACGGGTTCGCTTCAACCTGCTTCTATAAATTCGTTTGAAGAGTCTATCAATAAATGGACCTTAGAATTAGAAGAACAAGAAAAAGTATTTGTAAATCAAGCTGCTCAAGTAAACACTTGGGATAAATTGCTTATAACCAATGGTGAAAAAATAGTAGCACTCAATCAGGAAGTAGAAAGAGTCAAGATTGAACAACAGCAATTAGAGCATGAATTGGACTATGTTGTAAGTTATTTATTGCAATTTATTAAATTACGTATAAAATTAAAAAACTTGTATTTATAACCGTATATTTACAAATACAGGTTGGGCAACAAAAAGAATTACAAGATTGTTTGGTACCGCTAGAAAAAGAATTAGCGTCTCTTTCGATCTCCGATCCAGAAAGAGAATATACGTATCGTTTAGCAGAAGATCTTGACACACAATTGAAACGAATGTCAGAGGATTTAAAAGAAATCATTGAACATTTAAATCAAGCCAATCGTACTCAAGATTCTAGCGACCCAATTGTTCAAATCGGCAAAATATTAAATGCACATATGAATAGCTTACAGTGGTTAGATCAACAGACAACTTTACTCAGTCAAAAAATACAGCAGATAGATCAAATGCACCAAAATTTTAGACAAGAAAATGAACGAAGTTTCAGCTTAGCATATAATTAATGATAGTCGCCGAAATTTTATAACTGTATAATGCGGAGAGTACATTTTGTACCAATTGTTTTTATGCATTGAGAAAAGATCCAGATTGTATAAAAAAATAAAGAATTTATATTATATTAAAACATTATTATCAAAATCAACGCAATTCAAACAGCTACCGAAGGCAGGAAATAATGTATTTTAAGATAATCTGCTAAATGTAAGAACAAATTAATCATTTTATCTTGAAGTATATTACATTTCACGCCATCGGGATGTACGATATCCCAGGCCAAAAACATTAAAAATTTTTTAATATCTATTGTTGCTGATACTTTATCTTCCCGATCTTGTTGACTGCAACTCCAAATTTGCAATTCTTGAAAATGTGCCGATACCGTGGCGCTATCGTTATCAATTTTCAATACAAGCGTGCCGGTATTATCGGCACTTAACGTTAACCATTGGCTCATATTTTTCATTCTATCCACGATATTTCTTATGTATTTAAGCTGAGGCATGTCAACTGAAATCTAGAAAAAGAACTATTAAAACGGAATATTAATTAAGAAATAAATAAAATACGATGGAAAAATTGTCTATACATCAAATTCGGGAATATTTGGTGCTTGATGCTCTGTCCATTCGCGTCGTGGTATAACCCTGACAGGTACATCGTGCAAACATTGTCTTGATTCTATACTTAACGAAGGTAATTCAATTTCTATCGTAAGACACGGTTGTCGTTTATTTGTTAGTTTGATTTTCACACTTTTCGCAGTCATTCGTAAAGAATTTAGAGATCTACCGAGCATAGTAGGATCGAGTTCTAAATAAATTTCATTTTGCTCTTCGGACACTCCATTCATAATATACTCAGTAAAGAAATGGGTTTGAATTAATTCTGCCCAAATCATCGATGCACGATCATCGCTGACACTGAAGCACAACTCGTTCGATGTTAATCGCAAGGTACATTGTTTTGTTATTCGAGAGATAGTGTTAATAATATCTGAAATAAAATTGATTCTTCGTTTGTTGTATTCTTATTAATACTTACTCGTATATAATCATCATCTTTCTCGTT
The DNA here is from genome assembly GCA_002201625.1 of Euglossa dilemma. Lineage (NCBI taxonomy): Eukaryota > Metazoa > Arthropoda > Insecta > Hymenoptera > Apidae > Euglossa > Euglossa dilemma. The sequence goes on along the minus strand of NIJG01000011.1, from coordinate 1,918,044 downwards.
GAATTTTTAATGTACAATTATTTCAAGAACCTGTCGAAAAAGGTTAGAAAAGATTTCTAAACTTTAAACTCACTGGTGAAGTCTCTCATTGCAGTTACATCCACCATTCTACATCTGAATTTCATCCTTCAGTAGTACGATGTAAAATTTCCTTAAAAATCATAGATAACGAAAGTTATTACACGTAAATGAATTTTACGCGGGAACTTATGTTACAATTTTTACCAGTTTGATAGATGATAGTTTCTCTTTGTAAACTATAACAGTTAATTTCACTATTCTTTGCTTACAAAAAATAATACATATTATTCCATATTACCTATATTTTATTAATTCAAATTTCCACAAAAGATATCCTCCAATGTGAAATAAAAAAATCGTATGCACATAACGTATTTAGATATGCTTGAAAAATCTAAAAATAAAATACGAAAAAGTTAATTTCCAAAAAACAAATTAGCGTAATAGAATAACTTAATAATGATTAGAAAGAAAAGAAGAAAATATTTTACTTACTCGATGCGTTCAGAAGATTTGTATTACCGAAATTCGTAACGTAGTTAACAATTCTCTCAACAGATGACACTAATTTGCACGTTTCCACTAATTTTCGCGCGAGAAATTACTCTGCGTGGTGCGAATGTCGAATGACCTATAATCTGGCGACGTGAAATCTAAGTCTCTTCTGTCAAGTTTTGTGTGTAAACAAAAGTAACACATCAAACACATACATCCGATAGGTCGTGTCCTTTTGTGTCACGTATAGTTCATGAAAAGTGTTCGTACTTTGACATATAGTCTTCGATACGTCTTCTCCCTTAGAGGTTGCGAATCTTTGTTGTTCAGTCGAGGGTGAGTTCGGCCATGTTGTCAAGTTCGACGACCGACGAAAATTTATTGTAATAAATCGTGTCTTGTTAACCGTGTTTCTGGATCGGGTAGCCATCAGCGAACAATGCAGCACTGATCGATATGCGGTTTATCAGAAAGAGGTGAGTCTCTTTATCTCTTTCTCGTAAAACGTGAACATCTTTGTCGCTTCTTTTATTTCTTTCTTTCCTTGACGTTCCATAATTAAATCTAGATTACATATATTCCTACAATATCATTTGCTGCGATTGATTTCTCGATTAAACATACAAGGATTAAAGATAATTTAATAATTAATTCCGTTCATAATAACAAAATCTTCAACTAAATTAGAAATTTTTAAAATGTATTTATTTTCATAATACGTAGTTTACCGAGATATTTTTTCTTTCGATGCTGTTTATATTTAAAAATTCTCCAAGATCGTAACAAAAACACAGGATATTTTACTTTTCGTATTAAATTGAATATTAAACAAATATACAATTTAATCGATTTTATTCATTGCTAAGAATAGAGAGGACTTCGAGAATTAGCGAAACAAATAATCTATGATATTCGTCCTATCTAGTTTAAGACATTGGAAGATTTGTATTGTTCTCAAGAAATATCCCCATGGTAGAATATTTAAATGATTCGCATGTATATTTTTTCCATTATCGAACGTCTAGTCGAGGCAGGTGGTAAAACACGTGGCTTGCGTAGAGACATGCACCGGTCCCGTATTTTTCTTTCCTCGTCTTCTTTCATCTGTTAGTCTTTCTCCTTCAGGCTTCCGCTTTTCATCTCTCTCGGTTACTGTTCTTCGCACTAGTGTGTTATACATATTCTATCCTCGTATTACATCAGACGCTGGTATGAAGAAAACGCGTTATACTCAAGGTTCTCGCCCTAAGATATGTTAAAACATAAAGAGTAGGTATATTGTTTCATATGTTTCGCGATACATATGTCACGTTGTAGAGTGACAACGGTGTTAATGTATTTTTATAGCGGTTACTTTAATATATTCTTACTTTGAATTTTCGCTAAATTCATTTCTTTCTAAAACTTATCCCATCGATCCATCATAGAAGAATTATTGATCTTGTGAACGACAATTTCGAGGTTAGCCACTATCTTGCGTTGCCAAAGTTTTTGCATCGATATCGTCTTTCTCATTCGCGGATCCGGTAACCCAGAAAGGTATAAGGTAACGACATGCAGAACTCTTTTCGAAAGGGTCAGCTTTCTCTTTTCGAAAGAAAATATTCCAGAGAAACAATTGAGTGTACGGTGTACCCATATTGGCGCCACGCGCTACACAAGAAAAGCGTATCAGAATACACGTTGCGTTGAGCACACTTATGTTAAGTACACTTGCAGACCATGGGGGTATTCAAGCGGCGGCCATATTGATTTTTGTTACGGAAAGTGTTTTTAATCCACGTTTCTGTAAATATAGATTTTTAATATTCTAGATTAATTATTTATTAAACGTGTACATAAGATTAGATATAGTATATAGTAGAACTTGTATATAAAATTCTATTATATAGAAATTGTATTTATAAAACAGATTTTTAGATAGAATTATTCGAACCATAATTCATATCGGTATCTATCTAATTTACTTATCAACATAGCACTTAAACGACAAAAAATAAAACCGTATCATCTATTTAATGTTTAACAGGCGCCGCGTATCTGACCTGGAAAGCCGTGATTAACCACAGACACGTTTCGCGCAAACTGGATCCTCCCTTCCGACATATCATCAGCTCTGGTCCCATTTCCCTATATTTGCTTTGCAGTAAAGGCAGAGCAACCAAGAAGAGCCGTAAAACCTACCGATAAATTCCTCCTTTAACAAGTCGTTCCTGGAACGTCGGCCTCGAATGGAACTTCACGTTTCTTCGCTTACATTATTAACCCTTTAGCGTTGAAGGCTTGAATACCTTTACCAGCAACACCTTAAATATAATTCTCAGGTTTTAACATATAACTTTCTGTGTGAATAAAAGATATGTTCATTTGGAAATTTCTGTAATAAAATTAAAATGTTCCTTTTATGCCTTGTACTTACACTTTGAAATAATACACTCGAGACTCGAGTTAAATTCTTAATCATATTTTTCAAGTTGCAGCGAATTCAAGTAAATATTTGAGACACACATTTTGTATTTCAATATAGATTATTACGTGTTTATTCTAGATAGTCAATATACATGTTCCCTGACCTATTCAAAAGTGACACTTGTATTTCATGATAGTGCGCTTTATTTCTATCTCTATCTTGTTCTTTCCCACAAACCTACTGAGAAAGTGCAATGTAGCTTACAAACAAAAAAAGATACGAAGCGTAATAATTGTTCATTATACGTTTCTATGTATTATGGCTTGGAAATCTGTCCTCCAGAATTGATGGTCCAGATGGTTCGAATCCACCCCTGATTCATTTCGAGTTTTCGAGCGGTCGAGAATCTGTACGACCTTTGCAACCCTCTTCTAACTCATTTCGTCCATATTGCATTTTATCGATTCGCATCCTTCTTAATGTTGCCTTTACAAGTCTAATATCTGAACTTTGATCTAAAATCGATAATCTTAAATTATTCACAATAATATTTCATAATTTAAAGTAATGTATTTGTAAACAAAAAATGTCTACATACTTGTTCGTCATCTTGTACATTGACTTTGTAGCGAAAGAAGAGATATTATAGTTTGAGATTTGCGAAACATTCTGATCGACGATTATTCGACTCATTGCCAGTTCGTGTCCCTTCATCCCGACATTCAGGGCATATAACGCTTCTACTTATCAATATTAACTCGCCTGTTGGGAGATAGAATGACGTCAACTCACGGACTCGATGTCGTCCCGCATGGCAACTGCCAAGGCGTGTTGAGCCAGGACGCAAGGACAAACGCCGCGCATAGCGCACGTGGTGCGTTCAGGAATACATCATGCTGTATGACACACACACGCGCATGCGCATACTCCGCACTCTGGCGCTGCTTTCACACCCTCGTACTTCCCATTTTCGACGCCCCCTTTCCATTCCTGCTATTTTCTTTACACCTTTTGTAAACTCTTCCTTCTTTTTTTCGAACGCGTTTTCTTTCAATCTCATTTCCGCTCGTTCCTCCGCTGTTTCTTCTTTCCTTTCTTCCTATAATTTGCGTCTTTTCTGCACATAGTTGATTCTTTAATATGACTTTAACCCTAATTACGAATGCTTCTACGCTTGTTTCGTATCTTAAAATTTTACCTTATTTCCATTTTCTTCGAACGCGTTTTCTTTTAATATCATTTTCGCTCGTTCCTCTGCTGTTTCTTCTTTCCTTTCTTCCTATAATTTGCGTCTTTTCTGCACATGGTTGATTCTTTAATATGACTTTAACTCTAATTACGAATGCTTCTACGCTTGTTTCGTATCTTAAAATTTTACCTTGTTTTCATGTTTTTCGAACGCGTTTTCTTTCAATCTCATTTCCGCCCGTTCCTCCGCTGTTTCTTCTTTCCTTTCTTCTTATAGTTTGCATCTTTTCTACACATGGTTGATTCTTCGGTATGACTTTAACCCTAATTACGAATACTTCTACGCTTGTTTCATACCTTAAAATTTTATCTTATTTCCATTTTGCTATTGATTTGTTCTTATATATATAAAAATTTTATTTTCTTCATTATCCAGTCTTATATATTTTATTACATCGTGATATAGTATTGTTCCATATTTTTCTTATCAAAATGGAACGTCATTTTCTCGTGTCTAACTCTCATTGCTCCCTCGATAGTTTCGTAAACGTACGAGTTTCAGTTTCACTCATTCCTCCTCTCTTTCTTTTATCCTTTCTTCCTATAAATTGCATCTTTTCTGCACATGATAGATTCTTTAATATGACTTTAACCCTAATTGTTTCGTATTTTAAAATTTTACCTTATTTCCATTTTGTCATTGATCAGTTCTTATGTACATAAAAATTTGATTTTCTTCATCATCCAGTCTTATATATTTTATTACATTGTGATACTACTGTTCCATATTTTTCTTACCAAAATGAAACATCATTTTCTCTTGTCTAATTGCTCCCTCGATATTTTCGTAAATGTACGAATTTTATTTTCGCTCGTTCCTCCTCTGTTTCTTCTTTCCTTTCTTCCTATAATTTACATCTTTTTTGCACATGGTTAATTTTTCAATATGATTTTAACCCCAATTGTTTCGTATCTTAAAATTGTACCTTATTTCCATTTTGCTATTGATTTGTTCTTATATATATAAAAATTTTATTTTCTTCATTATCCAGTCTTATATATTTTCTTATATCGTGATATAGTATTGTTCCATATTTCTTCTTACCAAAATGGAACGTCATTCTCCTCTAACTTCTCATTGCTTCCTCGATATTTTCGTAAACGTACGAGTTTGTGCGCGCATGCGCGTCGCAAGCGTACCCTTTCTACGTCCCCTCGATGTCGCGTGAAGCCTGCGCTCACGGTATATATGTACGTAGTTGAACAGAACCCATCGCTGCTCGGCGAAAGAGACGTGGAGGGGTCATTTTGTCTCGGTTCGTTTCTGTGAACGCGGCAGCTGTCTTCTATTTGTCTTCTGTCGTACCGATGAGCGCGAATCATCGTGGTAGACCGTGGGGTCGCTGCGAATCGCCACCACTCTGAAACACTTACCAGCTCGCGACAGGATGCTCTTTAATCTCGTCCGAGGTCTGATAAAAATGTCTGCTGGTGACCGATTTACATGTCACGATTAGGTCATGTTACCACGTTGTATTTGGCGCCTGGATTATGACTTTACTTATCTTCTCTACTCGGTGGGTAAATTTGGCAACTCGACTTTGCGTACATCTGTTTGTAAAAGTACTTAGAATATAATCGTGAGAATAAGCGCAGATATCTTTGTATCTCTAATTTATTCAAAAATATTCTCCATATTGTAGGATTAAAAACATCGCACTGGGTGAAGATGCAATGGATATAGATTTCATAGGAAGTGTTAAACCGATCCAAATATTTTAATGTTATCTACAGTTTTTCATCGAATTTTGAAACAGACGTTCCTGGACTGAAGGATAATAAATATTGAAGAGTACAGTAAGCGGCCCCTTTCGGACCGTATCTTTTGTCGTTAGCAGCTTCTGATAACGTCGATATTTATGAATTTACGCGAGGGGCTCGAGTTACTCGGGGACCACCCTACGTATACTCTATTCGTAAATGTTTTCTGCGCTCGTATAATTTACTTTTAACCAGTAAGCGAGCCCATTATCGCGGACACGTGTTTCTTAATCCGATAATTAACACGCGCAACTAGAGTTTTAAAAAACGAGGCTTCCCAGAGAGAGAAAGAGAGAGAGTGCTGGCAGCGAACTTAATTACTCGGTCGTTAGTACGCTTAAAACAACATACGATAAAATGCTGAGACACGGCCGATGTTATCTCACGGCTCTAACGATCCCGCGGATCCCTGTAATTTTCAATCGTTTCATTACGCCCGCGGAGGCCGACGGAGTTCGAGGACCAGCAGAAAAATCCGATACAGGAAGAGCGTAATTTATGCCGGGTTTTTGACCAGTTACCGACCCACGGACACGAATCGGGGTACAAGTACCGCAATGCGGTCGGTAACTCGCAGTTTCCGAAGTATAGCGCGTTAATACAAGCGAAATTACTGGGTGCCGCGAGTTCCTTGTACCGAATACCAACAGCGCCACCGTCGACGGTTCTCAGTCGCCTTGAGATGCGTTATCTACAAACATGTATATGACGAGCGGACGTGGAACGGATGAGAACCCGGAAGGCGGATTCTCCGTGCACTTCAAAGGGAAAAACCTGTCTGCGTTGTCGAAACGACCTGCATCCATTCTCAGGCATACCGCTCTGCCTTCCACCGACGTATATGGCGTCTGTTTCGTAGCGGGTCCCGTTCGAGGAATTTCATGCTACGTAGACGCCTAATTTGTCTTACCAACTACGTCTAGCGAGTAATATTATTTGACGACAGCTTACCATTTATTTTCCTAGCATTCCTAACCGGTTCTTTTTTCCACAGAACAACACGCTAATCCCATTCGGAACGGAATCTCCTTCATCCTTCCTCATTCTCAATTCCACACGGGTACCAAACGTATGAACGACCAGGGTTGCTTAGGTATAAACATTTTTAAAACAGTTTGTAATTAATTATATATTCAATTCACGCGATATAGCGTATTTATGTTTACTTCGCTTTTGACGAATATCATTTTAATCAGTTGTATTTGTATTACCAGTTGACTGTGTTTTCGCAAAAAATTCAAGATACCAGTTACAATCGAGAACTCGGGTACCGCAATTGGTGCATATCTTACGGCATCGAAAACGAAAAACAAGTTAGAGGGGTACCCTCGGATGGACCACGTGAACCAGAATTTTCTATATAGAGAGGAATTATCCTTCCTCCCATCGAGTCGCTTATTATGATTCGAAGTCAAAGGATATTACGCCATCTGGTGCGACTCGGGCAGTATGAGCAAGGAACTGTGTAATCTGTGCCGGACAATATCACCGATTCAGACGGAAAGGGGGAAAAAAAGATCCGAGCATAATTTTTCGCGCTTCCCAAGCCACGCATATGAATGGTGAATTTTTTTTTATCGGGGTAGATCATTATTCTGCGTCTGGGTCTCAGGACCGGCCCAAAGAATTTTGTGACCTGTTCCAGGAGCATTGCATTCATTTCCATATCTATGTATTTAGTGTTTACGTCTACTTCGTATCCGGTCGTCGTTCTGAATAGCTGACAAAGCCTGGCAGACTGGTAAATGAACTAGACGTTTGATATTGAATTCGCCGTTAACTCTTCTTCATTTAATGCCGTTCAATACACCGTTGCGAGAGTGAATAATTGAATAAATCAAAAACGATGTCTCGTTGAAATTGTTAACGTAGAAATCTATGATGTATACACGCGAACAAAGTAACGCAACGAGACTCGTTTCTATGAAATAAATTTAACTATCTCTATTCGTTGTATAGACTGGACCGAGTGATCGTAACAAATCTGGTTTTCGCTCCTCGAACAGTTCCAATTGAGAAAACGAACGAGAGAGATCACGCGTGATATTAATTGTGATAATTGCATTCAATTCAATAGCGTTCCCTTTTGCGATTATAAATGATTAATAACGAGCGTCGCATTCGTTTGCTTAATGTCTTATTTACTATAGACGGTAAAACGAAGGGGAATGATTTCGAGCGATTTTATTGCATTGAACTCAAGATGCAAAAGAATCGATATCGGCTTCACGCGGGTTAGTTTTTGTTGTTCTTTCGCGTTTCGAGAGTCGATCGGTTCTCAGAAGGCAACGGCGAAACCGCGAGGCCTTGCAGAGACTTATATTCCGGATCCCTTCCTCTCGTTTCTTCGTCTTTCTCGCGTCTTCTCTTCTCTTCCGTGTCCCCGGCCACCTCGATTCCTCCGTGCTTCTCTTCATCCTTCTCCTCCTGTTCATTTGTTTTTCTTACTGCACCTCCTTCTCTTTCTCTGTTTCGCTCTTTCAGAACGCAACGAGCACGAGTTAAGGCCAATTCACACTGAATTAACGACGACCGCGGAACAATGCAGGGAATTTGAAAAATCGTTATAGATTTTGCATTCGGTGCTTCCTACGGTAGAAAACACATGAAGTTTTTAAGACACTTACTTGTCTACATTTTTTTCTCTGCACTTATTTCAAATTTGCATTAATTCCATTTCAAGTACAAAATTCTTCCTCGTGATAATGGTCGTGGTAATTTTAAAGAAATTATTAGTCGCATTTGTCGAGCTTAGAATTAATTTTCAACGGGTTTCTAGAAGTAACAGAATTTAAAGCACCGAATAATTTAATTATTAGTATAAAATAAAATGAAAAATTGAAACGTTGTTTCTTAAAGTGCAGAAATATGGTTGTCATTCTTTTAGTCGGATTTGATGCGATATTGTGCATTAGCCCTAAGCAGGAATAGTATTAAGCCGTTGACAACCGTCTGTTAATCGTGGCTGATGTATCCCCCGGGTGAAGGTGGGGCATTTGTAAATATTTTCCTCTAGTAATATGACCTTTGCATTTTTCGACTCAAGGCCTACTAAGGGTGAGCAGGCTGACACTCTGTATTCTAATATCGACGTATAAAGCGTTCTTATAATTTTCTCTGAAATAATTTGGAAAAATAATTATCAATAAGTCATCAATTATCAATAACAAATAATTAACTATATACATACATAAAGATATGATTGTTGATTTTTATATTCATACTATGCTACTTCAAATTTTTATTTCATGGTTGTAACACTATCCATCTCTGGCTGAGAAGAAAATTAAGCAAACTCGAATTTGATCGTGGGCGAAGGTATCCTACAGCGAACCGTACTCCTTGTTCAACAGCCCGAAAATTTTTCTGCAGGCCCATCTACCCTCTCTTGCATAATACGTAGGACACCCATGACGTCGGGTCCACGTTAGTTTATGGCGTTCAAAGCCGATGGATGCAATTACACGTATTGTGTATCAACCTTGAAAATGATCGGATCTAAAAACAGATAAAATAGAACGTACAGTATCTTTAGTCTTTGTTTATACCTTATAAAATCAGCTTTAGATACTCGGTTAAAATATACTTTTCTATTAAAACTAACCTGTCGAAGATAGATCATCGTTAACCAAAAGACTTATTAAGAGCAACATAACTTAAAGACCAGTGTGGGTCACAAACGCGCATTCCGCTCAAGAGTGCAGCGTATTTACGAATACGTACACATATACAAGCTCGCGTGTACTGCTGGAGGTTGTTCCAGCTACAGACTCCACGGTGGGAAAGTATTCGCGAACAACGATGCAGACGCACCCTGAGGCGTGCACCGAGCGAGAGGTATTCACCAGAATTAAAGTACGTTCTCACAGCCAACGCATTTCTCTTTTGTTTTCAAAACATTGCCCTGCACTTCCCTCATTTACCGTAACATCGGATCCACGGTGAAATCACCATGGAGACAGCGAGCCCAAGGTCATCTTGAATTTCTCTAAATTTCGCTCTATTGGAAATTTGTTTTAAGCTATCCATCAATTTTGTATTTTCATTTGCCAGATCTTGGTCTCTTCGTTTCTATGGTTACATGTCACGTGTATCCCTTACGTGGACTTACACGTGTATTCGAGTGTTCAACAGTGTTCTTTATGTCTGACCACTTCCTCCGAGTCACAATAGCAGACGCAGTTTTATGAGTATTAAAAGATACACAGGCTGTTTCTTACGGGTAACACCTGTATTTGTACTGCAGCAATGGGTTGAGTCGTAAGAAAGCATTAGGATACTTTAATTTCTACATTTTCTTCTCTTCTAGTCGTTATCATTTAAGGTTCTTGTCGCATTCAGTTTGATACCTGAAAGCAAGCATGAACATAAGTTAACTGTACATCGACGAGTCAATATTATATATGTTTGCAGTAATATATTATAATAAAAATTTCCCAAGGAAAAACTTACCTGATTAAAAATTGAGAATATTTAAATTTCAAAATTTACAAACGTTTGATTTATAAATCAAGTTTAAATATAATTGTACAAGTGATTTTTTAAATGGACACTTGGTACACATAAAGGATATCTTCCATCAAATCAGTTATATAAGTGACACGTCTTGACAATAGTCTTTTTAATTCTCTGAAAATGACCACAAGTTAATTCAAAACAAAGACTGTTCCCTTCTATATAATACGAGTGTAAAATTACGCTGAAATAATTTTTTTTTACTTACGCTTTAAGCTTGCAACAGGATTTCTGTATAATACAATTTTCATATCTTTTGTCATAAAGTTTAAATGGTTTGTATTTGATATGCATATCAATATTGCGTTCTTAAAATATACTTTACTAAGTGTCACGAGTTCCATCCGTACGCGACGTTTATTGTGCCACGCTTACCTACTTCTAGATCAGCAACCCCCATAAATACATGTATACTTCGACCGCGAATGTAACACTAGATTTACGGGATCCGTGAATTTGACGGATGGGTTGCTTCAATTATATACGATATTAACAGATTTAATTAACTTATATTAAGTCTGTTAATATTGCGATTGTTTTCAAATTAAACCCATCGTTTGTTTTTTAAAGAAAATATGTGGTTTTCTTTACCCTAAATCTGGCGGGTGTCCGTAGAAATAGGTATTCAAAAAACCTCCGTAAACCTAGTGTTAAAACGCGCCATCTGTCGTTGCACATCTACGTTAATCAATGCGCATCTTAAAATTACCTTTCCGTATATTCTAACTGTCCACCTTCCGTCTGTATTAATTTTCAAAGAAGGAAGGGTTAACGAGAAAGCTTTCATCGCGGCATCCACTGGGAGACTATTTTTTTAATGGGTTTGAATGAGTGTACGCATGTAGCGACACGCACACAAGGTCAGACTTGAAGCGTGTAGGGACGGTCGGCGTTTGATCGCGCCCTCCGCGTACCATCTCCTCGTCCCGTAGCTTTCCTGTCCTTCCCTAGCTTGGTGGAGCAGCCGCGACCGTACCTTTCCCCTCCACGTTGCTAACAGCCCAGCATGAGAGCATGTTAGGGACCGTCCAGGCGCGCAGGCCGCTGGCAAAGCAGCCGGTACCTTCAGTTCAAATCCAAACGGCGACTGGTTGAGACGTTTGCGCGACTCTGCTCGATTTTGGGCGCGCGTCGCGACAAAGCAACCCGTCACGAAGTTCTTACAAGTTTTGCATAATGGACAACCAGGCCGGAGGAAACTCGAGGATCGATCGATGAGAAAAAACGACCGACAAAATAACGACGAAGCGCCTAGACCCTGTGTGACCGTGTTCGCGTTCCGTGTCGTGCTTTTTTCTTCCTTTGTACTTCGCTGCCTCAGTGATAACACATTTTTTCCCTCGCTGCATTCGAGTGAACGCTTTTGCACTGTCGCGACGCGTGCGCCCAAACGTTCACCCCCCACTTTTCACCATAGACTGTGTGGAAAGGCGACTAGCCACGTTTGTTATTGTTTCTTCTCTTGACGCATCGATAACTTCGATTTAACGAGATATACCTACGACTGGTTATTACACGGTGGATACACAGGGAACTAGAACCAAGAAAGCATGCTGCGTTAAGAGAAAGAGAGGAAGGGGACGAACTGAAAGACAGAGGCACACGAAGTTCTTATGTTTCCGCGTGCCTCGTGGAAGTCACAAAGGGTTTTATACATTGTAAACGGCGACGCGTCGCGAACGGTTGACAGAGTTACATCGAACGTTGTAAACGCGATCGATCATGCTATTCGTGTTAGGAAGGCAGCGAATTGTTTAACAGTGGCAAGGAGGCTGAATATTTATTGAAGCTCTACGGAAAGTATCAACGGAATACTGACGGAGAGTTTCGACGATGGTTCGTGGTGTCAGTACTATGTAAAGCACGTACAGTACCGTAGGGGAGATAGAGAGAGAGATAGTGTGTTCAGAGGCTGTGAAGTTCGAGTTTTCGGGACCGGATCCGTCGAAAACCATTCAGAACCCCCTGACCGCGAGTTTTCTTGGAAGACTACCCGTGAGAATGGAAGTAGTGTCGAGTGGGCTACTCGTACCAGCGAAGGTCGTGGATATTACTACCTACCACTCGTCTTTTTATTCTCCGCCACCCACCGAAGCGTAAGTAACACATGCGTATATCACTCTCGGTCATTTTCACGAATAGTAGACGTATCTTGATTAAACGGTGCATTCCTTAGCTTAATGTTTCCCCATATAATTTCATTACTATGACATTTTTCATATGCCATATTTACTTCTTATCATTATTTATTTCTTATTTTATTTCCATCGATATTTCTAATTTAAATTATCCTTTCTATTTTCGAATAATTCAATGAACAAGGAAGGTTTAAAATCGTTTGAAATTTATTATCGGTGAATGTTAGGTTCTTTGTGGTATTTCCAAATAACTATTCGAATTCTACTGTAAGTTTGTCGCTGATTTAAATTCTCAACGATCCTCAATTGTATTTCGCACTAACTGTCAACGCAGTTACGCCTCGACTTCACGCGTTTGCGTCGAAACAAACGAACGTAGCCACTTTCCCGATCGTCGGGACCGTGGAGCTTGTAACATGCGCTGGAAACATCTTGCTGCGTATAACGGAAGTCTCCATTTCAGCGTCGATATCAAAGGATGCGGCCTTATCTCAGGGTAGATTGTAACGCCGGTCTACATACAAGTTTATCCCGTCTACCTAGCTGCAAATAACTTTTATATTTACTTCGAAGGTTTCCTTTCGTTGCTTAGATCATGGAAACCGATAAAAAGCGAAATATTAGAAAAAAAAAGAACGTTTAACATTTTACGTTTTACGTAAAAATTGATATCTCGTATTAGGTGCTTAATTTAGGTTGGCAACAAATGGCTGTTTGAGTTATTATCAAGGACATAGAACATATTATCAATTTTTATTATTAAAATTATTATTAAAACTATTAAAATTATAACTTAGACGATTGGATCCTAACTTCGTATTTTCTTTAATTTTTTTGCACTCTACTGTCCCTTCTCAGGGGATATTAAAATTTATTAGTTATTAAGGGATAATAACTTATTCCAGCACAACTTTTTGAGAAATCTATATTTCCCTGAAATTTTCTTTGAAAATTGCAAAAGAAATCAAGTCGAGATATAGTAAAGTTACTAAAATATATAAAAGAAGAGATTTTCGGGATCTGAGAACACGTGCATCCACATTTTCAACACGTGCATCCACATTTTCGCGGAACGTTATTCGAAATGCAGAAGGTTATAATAAAACCTTGACAAAAGGCGCTAAATTTCCGTGTTTTCAGGTATTTTCGAAAATCGTTAGAGTAGCATTTAGAATTTTTTGGAGGGATTTATACGGTCCGTGGCCTGTCCCTGGCCCCGGTTACGAACGAAGACGGACGGGATTTTCGAAAAGTCACCGAGTAGGTTGTAAAATAGCGGGGGGAAGGGGGAAGAGACAAACACCGAGGCAGGCAGAAAGGAAAAGCAGCAGGCATCTTGGAAGGAACCTTAGACTATCCCTCGTGTTGTTGCCTAGCAGATATCCCACTTTAGGCTCGTTTATCGCTTAGAGCCAGAGGGAAAAAGATCGGGCCCCGTATACAAGTCCCAGGCCTGCTTTGGTGCGCGTGCGCGCGCCCGCAGGTCTACAGCCGGGGCCACTCGTTCCCGACTAAAGGAGATTTAAACCCGGTTCCAGATCGAACCCGTTGAGAATTCTCCGGTCGTTTATTTCGTTTGCCGGCGGACGAGGTTGCGTCTTCGTCCTTTAACCGGGGCCCGGTGTATTAACTATTTTCTGAATTGGCTTAATAGCCAACCCTGACCGCCTTTCGATACGCGTCTCGCATTGTTTCCATCTTAAATCCACGTTTATCCAACGTACTCATTTTTGCGTTGAAATTATACACGAGGAAAAAATGTATATTTACAAATAAAAAAAGAGAGAAAACGGTTGCTTGATCCATGGAATTCGATACCTGGCCCCTGATGCATGCTACGAAATGTGGGCTGAAAAAGAGCGGGAGAAAAAAACGGAATTGAAGGAGTATACCTGGTAAATCAAGATTCCAGGACCGTTGAAAACGCGAAATCACGTTTGAACGGGGGAAAAGAAGAAAAAAGAAACGGGTTAAAAGAATTTGAAAAGAATCAAGATGGAAGATATGATAGTATTAAATTCTGTTGAAGTTTGAAACTTTTGCACGTTGTTCGCGACGCAACGCAGGGGAGGATCACGTCTTCGGCGCGAAATGCGGAAACCATGGCTCGTAACGACGTCTCGTGGCACGAAACGCACGTGATTGCTTCCCGAATGATCCGCTGCGCGCGCTGCTCGGCGAAGAAGTGGGGGAAGTCTCGAGGAATACACAAATACATGTGTTCGGAGAGGACACGATTCGGGTCAACGGGAGGAGAGAGACTGCCGAAGTCCAGACGAATCCACGTGCCGGCTTTGCGAGACGAACGGAATGTATCTTAGCCGCGACTTTTCCCCATAAATTGTCCCGGGGGATTTCCTGGAAATCCGCCGTCTGATCTCGGACGTTTTATTTTCTCTCTGAAGGTAGGATGCTACTTGCACACAGGCGGAATAGGACAGGAAACGCGTGATTGGGTTTCTTAGCGATGTCTCAAGTTTTACGGCCTGTCAAGGAAGAACTATGATGCTAGAGGGGAAAGTTTGCGAAACTCTTGCGGTAGAAAAGAACGCGTTTCGTCGTTTTCATTAATCTAATGATATTACGTAACGTATATATTAGAGAATCGCGATAAACCTGATCGTGCCGCCGTCACGCGGATTTACAAGTGCGACGCGTGTGGTCGTTGGTTTCTGTAGAGAGAGAGAAAAAAAAAATGAAATTTCTCTTCGTGTGAGGTTACTCGGACGCGATCGGGGTGCATAATAAACTTAGAAACACGTTCCCCCGGATTGATCTAATTTTAGAAGAAATCCAACGAGCCGCATGGGGTAGGACAAGAAATTCGTAGAATCGCGATAACATCTCGGATTTGTGCATGAAATCTCCGCTAGATCGCGCCGGTGGTCATTTAAATTCGTAACGGAGGCGTGCTCTCTTGGCTGACAATTAAATAACCGTTTAAGCAGCTGCGTTTCTTTTAAAAACATCCGACGAACAATATCGCGAGGCAAGGAGATGAGTATAATAAAGAAGAGATAGAAGAAGACAGAGAGAGGGATGGATAGACGTGAAAAGATGTCAAGTAACAAATTTTTCGAAGGGATTCCAGTTCTTCCGACGAGATTCGCGACTTGGGCCCCTTGAGGAAGTCCCCCCGAAGAAGGAACGACCTTTCTCTGCTTCTCTCTCTCGTTTCTTTGGCTGCTTACAGCCCCGTTCTCTTCTCCTCATTCGTATCATTATTTTCGATGTCGGGTTCGGTACACTCGTTCGAAGGTCCATGTCGTCGTCGATCGTCAGGAGGGTACACACAAGAACGAGCCTGATTTCCAGCATCTGCTCCAGTCAAGAAAGACCGCAGTCTGGAACGACTTTAGCCTAGCAAAGGCTTTGCATGCACGCCTTCTCGTCTGCGACTCCTTCTTATATTCTATTGAGTCTTCCAAAAGCACTGGAGCATATGTTTTCGAATTGTTCTCGACCGGGGGACGGCCAAATGATAGACTGACACCGCATTTCGTTCACCGGTGACATGATGAATTCTAATGATCTCTCCTGCCCTTCAATATTCCCTTCGATCGTATACTGCCATTTATTTCACATTTTCCTTTGTTAATGTCTGTCTGTACTATACGCCATATGCATTTCCCTTCGACGTCTAGTTCTATGGTCATTCGATCGCGTATTAGGTTATGTTTACTTTGCACTTCGGACATAATCGCAAATTAATAGGTTAGGTTCGTTAGTTCAAATGCAATAATATAAAGACCAATTATTTCAACAGATTTTACTCGATCACGTATTAGGTTATGTTTACTTTGCGCTTCGGACATAATCGCAAATTAATAGGTTAGGTTCGTTAGTTCAAATGCAATAATATAAAGACCAATTATTTCAACAGATTTTACTCGATCGCGTATTAGGTTATGTTTATTTTGCTCTTCGGACGTAATCTCAAATTAATAGGTTAGGTTCGTTAGTTCAAATGCAATAATATAAAGACCAATTATTTCAACAGATTTTACTCGATCGCGTATTAGGTTATGTTTATTTTGCGCTTCGGACGTAATCTCGAGTTAATAGGTTAGGTTCGTTTGTTCAAATACAATAGTATGACAGATTACTTTAACAGATTTTAAGATCTGTTCGTACAATTATTTTTCAATGTTAAACAAAGTCCACTGTTTTCAATTTAAGGTAAAATTGAAATTATTGGTAATAAATCGCAAACTATACGATATTGTCGCTCTTAATTAACTTAATAATTACTTTAATAATCAAAATGGAACTTGAGACTTTCTTATGACTACGGAAAGCAGGCAGCCCGCTGTTTCGATCCGGCACAATGGCGTAAGCTCAGGTCAGGGTAGATAGGATCTGAATTCGGACCCGGGTCTCCTAATCAGTCTGCATTAGCAAGGTGCGCGTGGATCAACCTCTCTATGAGGTTGATTCTTCGCGATGCAGCCTCGATTCCCACGGTGGAATTAAAGATTCACGTGGAGAAAATACCCATCGCACTTGTCATGGGAACGAGCACCGGGTGGCTCGTCGCTCGATTTACAATTGGTCCCCGTACACAGGGTAAGGCGTGGTGCACGACGCACACCTCGAGGAACGAGGGGGATGAAGCTCGCTACCGAGGGGCTTTCCCCCTTTTTTCTTCTCTCCCCCTTTTTTTCAATACTATCACAGCCATAAGGCCACGGGAATTTTCCTTGCCTACCTTGCCACAGCGCATGCTTCACAGCGAAAAGTGACATATGCACGCTGGCTCGGGGTTAGGTTAGTCGGTCATATTTCCCGGAGGATACGAGCAAGACAATCTGCCGTTTTTGCGTTATCAAATTATCTCAGGAAGTTACGCGTCTCTAACTAACAAAAGATTTTTACAATTTTCGATAATTAAACTAAATAACTACTTAAACTAATTAACTAAATTAAACTATTTCACTGACTGCCATAGTTTTGAATTTTCGCAGAGAATCGAGATTATCAAGAATAAACTAGAATTTCATATCGCTGTTGTTAACATTTGTTAATGCAGTTATTAACCCATTTACTAGCAGGAAAATTTAAAGCATTTTGCTTTAGATTTTATTTTCAAGGAATTTCAAAGAATCTAATGATACTTATCATTATACAACGCTAAAATAACATTTATCTTTTCTAATAGTTACTAATTCAAACGGCTAGAAACTTATTCCGTGACAAATGGCAATCCACTACGAGATATCTCGTAGTTGACAGCGAATGGGTTAACCGCTGTTACATCATGCCGAAGAGTGTCGATGGAAATTACAGAGGAAAGAGAAATCAGTAAAAATCCCTGGATGGCAATTTTCTTACAGGAGAACTCGGGAACGCGTTCAAACACGTGTATCCTCGTATACACGTGCATCCACATGCATGCGTCATAAGAGCGGGTGCGCATGCTCGGGGAGCGTTCTATTGGGGGGAAGTTTGGCAGTGCGAGGGCATCAAGGCAGGTGGTAGCCAGATGTCTCTCATAAGGACCTCTACCCTGATGTCGTTGCCTGGTCGTTCGCTCTTATATATGTACGGACGTGTACACGATCGTTTACCCGAGTATGGGTACCTATACCTATCCGTGCACCCCAAGTTCGCGCGGGGAACGTGTTTGAACCGGCGTATAAATTCGAATATACATATATCCTGCTCCCTTTCACAGAGGAGTCGTGTATAGGCGCCCTGACTCGTTTAGAGATTCATCTGTGTGTGCGGCGGCTCGGTCCGTCGGTAAACTTCAAATGCAAAAAGTCCGAGAGAAAATTCGCCGGCAGTCCGCCGTCGTGTCTGACGAAAGTTTTGTTCCTTCACGATGGAATTTTTATGATGCGATTAGAAATCGTGTAACACGCTTTCGAGGTGAAACACAGCTATTTCTATTTCCCTTGCTCTTCTCCGCGTGTACAGTGGCGCTCCGCGCGTCGTACCGTTGAACTATCCTGGATCTGTACTTTCGAATCGTGTTACCAAGTAGTAGAGGCCATCACTGAGTCCGGCAGCTCATAGCCATCAGTGGAATAGGTATAGGTGTTTCCGTACGATTTCTCGCGTACGTTAGCTTGCTTTCTAACTCGCCGGTAATCGTAAAACTCGATACTTCCAAACATTTGAACTCGATCCCACGAATCGAGTCACACCGGTCGTGTTCCTTTTTGCGATTTATCACGGCCAAGCATGGGGGTTGTTTTTACTCTCTTTTTCACCGGCTGTTTCGTCGGAAGGAAGATTCCAAAACGCGTTGACCTTGATCTTGACTACGTCTTCTTTTTTTCCTCCTCGCTTCTTCACCCTCGTTCGATTCTTTTTCGTCTTATCACCTTGTCGCGCTCGAGACGAATTTCCTTAATGCCATTCATAAATCAAGCGACCGCAAGTCCAGCTAGGCTAAAAATGTACGTGGCTCATTGAGTAACTCCTCTCCACGGACAACAACGTAACGCCATTACGCCGTTCAATCCATGATTATCCACGGATTACACGGCGTTCGCTGACGATCCAACATCTTTCGTGAATCATCGTAGTACTACGTCTTGTATACAGTTACGTAGCAATTGAGATCTCTGCCGGCACGTGCTGTTGAGTCATTTTTACTTCGTTCCGCGTATCGAAGAGTTTATCGTTTGTTTACGCTCCTCTTGCATCGATAAAAACTGAAACCAAAGATGAATTTTTAAAAATTTAATTACCTCTTGGAATCAAACGATAGATGTGTGACGGTAAAATAGAAATCTTCGATAAATAAAAAGTGATACTTTACCTTCCTGTATTATCAACTTATCTAAAATGTCGGATACGTTAATATGGGTTAATAGAATAGAAACAGTGGAAATGACGAGATGACGAAGAACTAAATGTAGATACGTACGGACCCAAGGCAATTTGTCACGGTCACCTGTCCCGCTGATGATAGAGCAGCGCACTCATAGGATCCCGTAAGAGAGCGCACCGGTCTACTTGGAAATTCCGCATATTTTACCGGGGCGTTCCCTTTCATCGGTGGCTCCGCGGCACGAGAGCCTTTTTAAAGGCACAAATTGTGGAACGCGCGAGTACATCGTGTGCTGCTGGCCCGTGTGGCGAGGGGGTGGGTCGTGGGGGTAGCAGCTGACGACCAGGGACCAATGGATCCCTTGCACCTGGTCTCTAACTTTGGAAAATCGACGACAGAATCAATTGTGCCGCGCACGCGACCGAACGGTCCCCCGGATGATAACAGTTGCATTGACCCCTACTCTTGACCCGTTACCCACGGAGGCGCAGTTTGCTCCCCAGATAACAGCCCGTTCACTTGAAAGATGATTTCCGTTTTCCTCGGTGTTGTTATGTAATCCTGAGCATAGAGGGCAGAGATAATCGAATCTGGAAGAAAGATTGACGGAGATTAGAATGATCGTTAGAATAAAAAATCGTTTTCATAAATTCCTAGACGAAAATTCGGAACTGATTCTTAAAAATTNATGATCGTTAGTGTAAAAAATCGTTTTCATAAATTCCTAGACGAAAATTCTGAACCGATACTTGAAAATTTTCGGAGATTAGAATGATCGTTAGTGTAAAAAATCGTTTTCATAAATTCCTAGACGAAAATTCTGAATCGATTCTTGAAAATTTCCGGAGATTAGAATGATCGTTAGGGTAAAAAATCGTTTTCATAAATTCCCAGTCAAAAATTCTGAACCGATTCTTGAAAATTTTCGGAGATTAGAATGATCGTTAGGGTGAAAAATCGTTTTCATAAATTCCCATTCAAAAATTCTGCACCGATTCATGAAAATTGCCGGAGATTAGAATAATCAGGGTAAAAAATCGTTTTCATAAATTCCCAGTCAAAAATTCAGAGCCGAAGAGCGAAAATTACCGGAGTCTAGAATGATCGTGAGAGTAAGAAATCGTTTTCATGAATTGCTAGACGAAAATTCTGAGCGTAAGATTGAAAATTGTGAAGAATATTTTCTCTTGGAGGAATTTCGGACCTGGATGGAGATCCCTGGTTGGTCAATAATCCGAACGTTGACCTCTCTAGTCAACAGAGTTCCACTATTATCGCTGCAGTGGGTCTTTCGACTGCAAGCCCATGGGATATCTCTCTGGTGTCGCCTTTGAGGATACGTTTCTCGATCGCATTGAAGGCCACGCGATATGATCTTGAATGGACACTTATGGCGAGAAGGTGCTGTGGGCCTGTGCTGTCTGGTTTTCCCGAGAAACCATGACCATGGGACACACAGACGGTGGACATTGCTCGGGAAGGGACATCGGCTGGTACGCGCAATGACCTTATTGTTGCGTGACGAGCAACAGGCGGACGGAAGGAAGGTGAAAGAAAGGAAGAAAAAAGAAGATTGCTAGCCTTAGGGCTGTTCGTTGCAAAAGGTGGGGTGAAAGGGGGACGGAGTATGGCAGACAAGAAGCAAGGAAGTGGCCGAAAAGAGGGGAAAGTTCGGAACTTCGGCAGATGTCCATAGTCGCGGTCTTTTTTCCTCTCCCTTTCTCACGAGACGCTCGATTTTCGTCGTGAAACTCGTAAATTCGAAGGGGAAAATGATCGTGTAATCGTGTATCCGGGAAATAATATCGTTCGATGAATAGCTTCGTTAACCCTCTTCCTGCCGTGTCATTCGAACAGTATTTATTATCCGGAATTCACGAAGATTTACCTTGGTAACACCGAGTCTATTTCACAAGCAGATTGGTATAAGGCTAGCTTAAAACCAGCTTGGATCGATATTTACCATACGTCGATATCCGTCACAAAAATGGTCCAATGACAGTCCAATATTATTCGGGTTAAATACGATTTAATACCTATTAAGCCCTTAAGCATCGAGCTATGTATTCCTTCTGTGTGTTGCTTAAGAATATACACGATGGTCTCGATTGCCATGGTATAATCGCTTGATCAATCTCAGTGGTATTAGTTGGTAGGCATTCTGGAAAAAATAAAAGAAATTTAGTATTGTATGGTTTGCCAGACCGATACAAATTTTGAAGTACATACCTTTTGTAATTAAAAAGTCACACGTGCGATAGTCGAAATGCAAATGGTGAAAATACAGATCGATATCGAATAAAGGTTATTAAGGTCCACTAGAATAACTGTCATCGGGATTGTACAGGTCTTAAGTCATACAGCTTTCGAAGTCCTAGACAAAGGGGGCAGCTGTTGCACAGCACCTGCTTGTGTCGCCACCTTTCAAGTAAACGCTAAGTGCGAGAGCTTGTTCATTCATTTCGCCTCGCGACGAGCGGCGATTTCTTGTCGTCGAGGTTGAACCAGCCGATTGGAAATTTTGACCGGACGTCCTCGACCTCCGACGGTAGTTTCGCATGGCGATTCGTGGAGGGAAGGGAACTTAGCAACCGATACGTTCAATTTATGTGTCGCTAACCTTAAAAGAAATAGGGGGAGGCGAAGAGGGCTTGACTCTCGTGTTCTCAACTCGTTCGAATTTTCAAGACAAAACCTTTTTAAATCTACGGTTCGGTTGCGAACTGGTTCTGCATTCAAATATTCTCGCGATGTTAAAATAACGTTGAAAATATACTCGATATTTTTGTCACCGAAATAATCTTGGAATAATTTTTCCTCTTCGCTCTTGCACGTTTCGCAATCCTTCTCCGTGTCCAGTAATTTCAGCGTCCCCTAGAAGTTTTGGCAGTTAAGTCAGGAAATTGCAATTACCCTTTTGACCAAACCGGAAGTCAGAAGAACCGAGGTAAGAGGATAGGAAGATATAAAATCCAACGTGATCCGATAGCATATCCTACCTTCCCTTTTCCGGTGTCAACTTAGTATCCTCTACACTTTCATTCGCGCCTTCTTCTTTCTCCTGTTCTTTCCAATTTCTCTCTCGCTCTCTTCGTGTCTTCTTTTTTGTGTCTCCGTTTCCTCTATGCCATCCCATTTACTCCGTTCATGGGAGTTACCGGCCTAAATTGATTAATGAGTGTCCTGCTCGAGCCGCTTCGCTTGTCTCTTGTTTCCACTGCGACTGTCACGTGTTGGTTAGAATCATGACGATTTTATCAGTTATTCCGCGCCCGTCCACGTGCCTTTCTTTAACTTATCGTTTCCGCATCTCCTCTTTGCTTCCGTTTCCTTCGTTCACGACATTTTCGACTGTTTTATCTACCAATCTTCTGAAGAAAAATTCTACGCCCAGAGATTGCCTGAGGAACAGGAATTTCAAATTAATCGAACAGCTTTAATTGATTAGAATTATAAAAATTTAAGCGGCATAATTACCAGAACAGCGAAATTCAAAGTGGCCATAATAAATATGATATAATGGAATTCCAAGAGCTGAGATAAAACCGTAAGAAGTTCAGCGACATCTTCTATCGGACATACTTTGTGCCTGGTGCTTTACAACTTAAATCAATTTGATGGTATCTTGAAAGATGACCGATCTCATCCCATATCGCTTTTCGCAATCGTCATCAATAAAACGCTGCATAAATATTCATACGAATAGACAGTGAGCATTTTATAATTTATTTGCGATATCTTGAAAAAGCGAAATGAGAAGGGATCGCTTCACCACCGCCCAGGGTTAATAAATATCGTGCGCGCTCAGTGCAGATCCTTTCTATCTACACTAGTCTCCCGGTTATCTCTCCAATGTACATATATATACATATATTTATATACATATCTATATATATATATATATATATACACACGACGTGTGCACATATTTTGCGGATCGTGAGAATACCGGAGGAAGTCCTGCGTTCAGCCACGTGCCTCGGGATTTAAACTCAAGGATGCCCGCGACCGTTAGAACTTCCACGAAGGCGAAAGCCTTTACGTAACGCGAGAGAGAAAAAAAATGAACGGATACCGATCGTCTTCGAGTGTGTATTTGCGATTCCCAGCGCTATTTCTATCTTCCTTTTTCGCGTGTGACGACTAAATAGGTAAAGAGTTGATCAGTTGAAAGTTGAATGGAGAAACATCGGAATGCGATAAAATATTTAACCAACTTTTCCTCCTTAGCAACGTCTCCTTTCTTTTGCTAATTTTAACTCGACGATGTATTCCTTCTTTCCTACAACAGAATTTCTCAATGAATAACTTAATTGAACAACGATGTTTTGTTCTTTTTAACGTAATTAATTTATCGGAATGTTTTGACGATTACGAATACTTTGTTGTGTTCGGTACCCGTATGACACGTTAGATCACACGTGACGAGGAAGCTCACGTGCACGTGTTTCGCATCGTCTCCATTCTCACTTTCAAATTTGAATGAAGCCAATCGAATATCGAACGGAGATTCAAGCATTCCGTGCACGTTCTACGTCCCCTTCGGACTTTCGTTTTACTATACAAAGTAGAAAGTGAAAAGAGCGATGCACAAAAATGCGATTCGCGCATTCCGTCCTTGTATCTTGCCAATTTTTTCTTTCCTTCAAATTCTAACAAACCTAAAAAAAATTATGCATTAGTTTTACATCCTAAATATTGTATAATTTTAATATACAAAATTTTATCTTTTAAATTTTATCTCTATTTTATTTTTTTAATTAATTACATTTCATAGAAATAGTATTTTTTATAGATACTTGTCAGTCCATAAATTCAGATATGGCCGGGGTCAAGGCTCAACGGGTGAATATGTAACGAGTTCTCATGGGTACCACACATCGTAGGGACATGGATATACCGTGATTGGACACCTCCACTCGATACGAAAGCCCGTATCATCCTTCAGATGTTTATGCATTACTCTACGTTGGTAAATTTCTCTAGTTGTATCTAGCTTTCTACTCGTTATCTGAAACTGATTAATTACCACGATAAATCGAATTCCACGAATTTAATCCCGTGTACATAAATATATTACTAACCCCATAGAAGTGTCGAATAACCTTGGCGGGTAATAACATCTAACCTTCCGAAGTCCTATCTTTAAACTCGACTCACAAGGTTACGAGGATTTTCATGAAAAAAAAAATGCATGCAATATAGACTGCTCAACTAACCTCGTCACGCGTGTATCGTGCGATAAATCACACGCAAGTATTTATTTGCATAGTTTCACGAATTTCGCAACCGTTTACCTTTTTTCCCGCGACGCGTCCTGTGCGTTACGAGACATTCCACCCGAATGGCACTCCCCTTTCGGTTCCTAGCATTCTTTCGCGACTGAACGCTTCATAACGTATTCCCGGCTTGTCCACGTCCGGGAACGTAAACATATGTGCACCTGCAGAAAGTCAGTGCATCGAAGATCGCATTGCTAGGCTCCGCCAATTATAAGCTCAATTACCGCGTGTATCACTTCGCGTTTTATTCCTCTCATCGATGTAAAACAGCTGCGGAGATGGAAACGCGTATTTCCTGTGGTGTAGTATGGTTGTCGCGTGTGCGACTGAGTAAATACACACACGCTTGTGTTTTATGGTGTTGGTCAGGGAGGCGGGTGAACGACTGGAAGCGGTAAAGAAAGAAATAACTCTTACTCGAGATCTGATTGGTCGTCCGATTCGGTAGAACAGGGCAGTATGGTTATTAAGAAATTGCGAATTAGTTATGAGACTTGCCGCTAGGTTTTTATTTTCTCTCGTTTTCTCATCTGGGGATACTTCGGTGATGAGAGATGTGCATCAAGAAATTAGCTTCTTTAAGGACAACAAGCGATGCTTGTTTTGTATGTCGATACGTTACGATAAGAAAATAAAGTTTAGGAATAAAATGATTGCTATTGAGACACACTTGTATATACATACTAGTGTAAATAAAGTATGCGAAGACAATAGAACGTGTTACGAAAATTTCATCATAGATGAATTTCTTCGAACTTGATATACTAATCTTAAAAGAGTTCTCTGTTCATAAGCCAATTTGTAAGTCCCGTTTCATGCCTCGAAAAGCTTTCTCGATCTAATATTCGCCCCTTTTTTTCTCTTTCTCTCTACCCTGAAACAGCTGCGTGTACCGAGAGAGCAAGGTGACTCTATGAGGTCTGTGTGCGTGTATGTCTGGCAATGAAACACAATGGGAGGTTATGGAATGATAGCGCTTATAGGATGCCACGAGTATACGTGTACGCGAATATAACATATGCGAAACGCAGATGGCTGGTGAACCTTATCGTTGCTACTATTTTCCATCCCTGAGGCTTAAAAGATGATACTCTTGTTATGTTGTATCTTTGTTGGCTTAAAATTGGATTAAGTCAACTATTCAAAATTGATTAATTAAAAATTCAAAGGTAATTGGTAACTCAAAATTATTCAAAAATTGGTAAATATCTTAGTTGGCTTAAAATTGGATAAAGTCAATTATTCATAATTGACTAATTAAGAATTCAAAGGTAATTGGTAACTCAAAATTAACTAATTAAAAATTCAAAGGTAATTGGTAACCCAAACCTAACTCAAAAATTAATAAATATTTAAGTTGACTTAAAATTGGATAAAGTCAACTATTCAGAGTTGACTAATTAAGAATTCAAAGGTAATTGGTAACATCCGGTATTAAAATATTGTTTTTTAATACTATAACTATCAACATGAATTACGAACCTAAGTAGTCCCCTAGTATTCGTATATAACGTTAATTAAAGTTCTATGACGATGAGAATTAAGTAATCGCGTAGTTAGGTATATAATTACGTTTCCATCTGAATAATGGATTCATTTCTTCCAGAACATGCTGCACGTTCTCGACGAATTTCAAGATAAAAACATCCGAACCCAGTCATTTTCGTTAATTTGGTAGTTTCAACGTTAATACATCGTTATTGTTGATTTCTTTATTTTTCAAGAGACAAAGATCACTTCTTCGCAAGTTATAATTTTCAATTTTTGCAAATTCAAGTGAAATATACAGCAACAGGAAAATGAAGAAACTTCGTTTGAAATATTGCTCGTATCGTGAAATTGTATACATCGTTTCGCTTGGGCGCCTCAGTGGCGTCTTTGCAGCTTGCTCTGACGGAACAAAGGGGTTAAACGATCGCCGTTTGGCGAAGGCTCGCACGATATAGCTGCGTGCAGCGGAAACGCTGTCGTGGCCTGCCTGAAACACAGTAAACATAACAAGCTCTCGGACCGTTGCGTTTGATTTCTCTATGTGGAGGAGTACATAGAAGTATATATGTGTACTTCATCTCGAGTTGACCGGCTATCGTCGACGAATTACGTCATCCTGTGAACATAGACACCACAGTGGCTGGAATGTAAATATGTTAGGATAACGTGCAGTCAACTGTCAGCTACTTAATTACACTTAACAATGGATTATTATGTAACAAGAACCATATTCTTTTTATGAACGTGAAATTTTCTACACTTTCGCTTGATCATTATCTTCGGGTTATTTTACTTCTTCTTTATACCGGTATTATTCCCATATTAAATTAAATAAATAATATATAATTTATTTAATTAGTTGGGTATT
>NIJG01000011.1:1838304-1890986 GCA_002201625.1 Euglossa dilemma | reverse complement strand
TGGAAGAGAACGAATACCATTTGGTCCAAGGTGAGGAACATCCTGTTGAATATTGAGATTAGGAAACTACTGTTTTGATTGACGGAATTACTACAAATGACTTTAACTAGTGCAGGGGGTCTTTGAACATCCATTCATAAAGAACTTATATTCACTGTACATGATACTTCTGGGTGAAGAGTATACCAGAGATCATACAATATTATATGAAATTACAAGAAGATGATTATGTAAATGATAAGTACAGCCCAGAAAATTAAATAATAATTTGAATAAACGAATAGAAAATCTCTACTGTTCTTCAAGTTTGCTGAAAAATCTGTAATAGAGAAGTGGAATCAAAAAGTAATGGGGGTGAGAGATCATACAATATTATATCAAATTACAAGAAGATGTTTATGCCAAGAACATAAAGTAATAATTTGAATAAACGAATAGAAAATCTCTGCTGTTCTTCAAGTTGGCTGAAAAATCTGTAGTAAAGAAGTGGAATCAAGAAGTAATGGGGGTGAGAGATCATACAATATTATATCAAATTACAAGAAGATGTTTATGCCAAGAAAATTAAGTAATAATTTGAGTAAACGAATAGAAAATCTCTACTGTTCTTCAAGTTTGCTGAAAAATCTGTAGGAAAGAAGTGGAATGAAAAAGTAATGGGGGTGCGAATGAATAAGGATTATTTGCAAAGGAAGTGGACGGGAAATCCTTGAAGACGAAGAAGGAACAAACCACTTGTAACCGCAAAAGCTGACACTGGCTAGACTGTGGTCAAGATTGCCTCTTGGTTGGCGGTTTGGGCAAGGGTGAAGAACAAAAGGGTGGTGAGTGCGCGATAGTTTCTTCGACAAAGAAAAGGAAGGAACGCGCGCAGGATGGATGGTCAGCCATCCGTGATTTCCCGTCTTTGCCTTTGTACTGGCAAAAAAATGGCTATATCCGTTACACGTTCGCACGTTCAATTTTCTTGCGAATTTTGACATTCATCTTAAACCACCACACCCTCTTCTCATCTTAGATTCAAACGTACTTTAACAAATTTTGTGTTATTGGTACGAGTGTCTTCATGTCTGACAATGTTACACATTTCTTCTGTTCAATAATGGGTGGATTTTCATCTTATGGATTTTCATCTTAAAATTAACTACTGATACCTCTCTTATTATTATTAATAATTTATTATTACATCTGAATTAAAGTTAATGTAAACTTTAACTTTAAGACATTGTTGTACAAATTTTGGATGTTATACCTCTCTTATTATTATTAATAATTTGTTATTACATCTAAATTAAAGTTAATGTAAACTTTAATTTTAAGATATACAAATTTTGGATGTTATTGCAAACTAATATTTTTTATCGTGGTATACACAAATGTGTATCTCGCTATTCCNTAGGAAGTGATAAAAGTTTGTCAATTTTTTACAAAATTTCGCAAGGTTGTTCGCACTTGAATAAGTGTACAATGAAATAAATTTAATTATATTAGATTTCACGATCGCCACGATAAGAACAATGTCCCTCGTCATTTTTTTTCCTCCCTTTCTGACGAAGAGATTTCAGAGAATGCACACGTGATCGCGTCATCATACCGTGACTTTGATCGAATGTAACGCAAAAGGGGAGGAATACAATAAGCATAGACCTCGAAAAAAGGTCCACCCTTCATACCTTCTACAACGAGTTACGTCCACGGGCAGATGCCCTCGACCACCCCATAGTCATATGCGCGGCCATAGAGTACGGAGAGCACCGTATGGTTTCCCGTGGGAAACATCACAGAGACCTATCGATCCCGTGCATTTGTTACATGATCTTTTTCCTCTCTTTCTTCCTCTTTCTCTTTTTTCAATCCTAATCTAGCATCGAAGAAAGAAATTCGTAGTTTCCATTTTTTATTTTGAATATCTACGTTATCTCGTTAATTTTATTCAATGAGATCTTCAACTTTGCTATCAGTTTCATCCTTTTTTTGTAGAAACATATACAAACCTTAAACAAAAGAAAAGAAAATGAAATTCGTAATCTCCCTTTATAAAAAAAAGAAAAAAAAGAAAACGTTAATAAGTAAAAAGTATTTTCGAAAAATATCTGTATCATCGTATAACGAATGAAATCGTTATTTTTTAAAAGTAGAAATTATACCTTATACATAAAGTCATATTGAGGGTTTACTTCGTTAATATATGCAAACAAAAATAATTCGTTTTCCTTTACTATCAGTTTTATCCTTTTTTGTAGAAACATATACAAATCCTAAACAAAAAAAGAAAAGAAAAAGCAAACGTTAATAAGTAAAAAGTATTTTCGAAAAATATCTGTATCATCGTACAACGAATGAAATCGTTATTTTTTAAAAGTAGAAATTATACCTTATACATAAAGTCATATTGAGGGTTTACTTCGTTAATATATGCAAACAAAAATAATTCGTTTTCCTTTACTATCAGTTTTATCCTTTTTTGTAGAAACATATACAAATCCTAAACAAAAAAAGAAAAGAAAAAGCAAACGTTAATAAGTAAAAAGTATTTTCGAAAAATATCTGTATCATCGTACAACGAATGAAATCGTTATTTTTTAAAAGTAGAAATTATACCTTATACATAAAGTCATATTGAGGGTTTACTTCGTTAATATATGCAAACAAAAATAATTCGTTTTCCTTTACTATCAGTTTTATCCTTTTTTGTAGAAACATATACAAATCCTAAACAAAAAAAGAAAAGAAAAAGCAAACGTTAATAAGTAAAAAGTATTTTCGAAAAATATCTGTATCATCGTACAACGAATGAAATCGTTATTTTTTAAAAGTAGAAATTATACCTTATACATAAAGTCATATTGAGGGTTTACTTCGTTAATATATGCAAACAAAAAGAATACAACATCTTCCTCCTGAACTCGGATGAGCTCTTGCATCACGGTGTCGCAAGTTTCACAAGTCTTGTGGGATTAATGTTCGTCAAAAATTTCTTCTGAACGCACCTGTTTCAAAACGGGGTCACGCTTATCATAGTCACGCGCACTGTGTACTAAAGTTTAATACACCACCTTAGGAGGCCATCTTTTTTCTATCCACATGTATACATACAAGAAAGTTATATTCTCGTTGAAATGGATTTCAGGATGCTCTGTTGAAGCAACTAGTGAGCAACGCTGAGCAACTAGGAACCGGACTTCGATGGGACACTATAGCTGGGCACTTTCCAGACCGTAGTGATGTCCAGTGCCAACAGAGATGGGCGAAGGTTGTGAATCCAGAATTGGTTAAGGGACCATGGACGAAAGAGGTAAATTAAAGAATTCAATTTTTATCAAATACTTCTTATAAAGGTAAACCTGTGAAAAATAGAAAATATCATATTTCAGTCGTTATATATAAATCCTCTGAAATTTGGTATTCAGAATTCTGAAGCATAGATTCAGAAAATATAAGATTTTAAACGATAATTAATAATCGATATTTGAGATATACCTTCTTCGTAATTAGGAGTTGTTTCAAAATTGCTCGATGTAGTAACATTGCATTAAAAATTTGGATAATATCTTGTTGCACCCTCTTCTCTCATCGAAGTCAAATCTATTTCTGCATTTAGCCGAGGAAACTGTTGAATAATAGGTTCTTCGAAACTTTCCTTCAAAATCAACATTCTCGTCTTACTCAACGATACATTTAAACCAATAATTAATCTGTTTAATATTTTAATAGACTTTCAAATCGAGTCTGGATATGCCCTTGCGATATTTATAACACATAATAAACAGTAATATAAGTAGCTTTTATATCTACATTGGAGATACCTTCAAACGTCTAGTAAACAAACATTGGAACGGTGTTTCTTGCGTGGGCCATTAGATGTCACTAGTAACTCGCGCTATATAGAGAGGATAACCGTGAATAATAAGAGCATGCTAACCGAAGTAATTTCAGCGCAGCAAACAAAAACCTAACCTAAATGAATTCTCGTTGGAAAAGACTGTAAGATGTGTGTTGATTTTGCTTGGACGATGGTTTAAGACCAGGTTGCTTGGACTTGTCCAAAGCTCGAAGGTTCGAATTCATAACGGCACGGCCCTGCACAGCACGTACGCCTACACGTAGCGAAGGCAAGGCTCTCTTTCTCTTCGTCTGTCTGCCGACGGTCGCCACGGTGGGGTATGCAACAAGAAAAAAAGCTGTGAGAGGTCCGCGGAGATGCTGCGTCGTCGTCGTGCCAATGCACTTGGCAACAGCCAAGGGCAAGTAAAGCCTCTGAACATCGCGTACACGCCGTCATGGAGAACCGCGTTGGTGTGCACCTGATTCTTCGTGGTATGCGAGCATCCTCGTTGCAACCTCTTCCTCTCTGTCCTTTCCTCTCCTACACGTTTGCTTCTTTCCTCTGTGCACGACAATCATCTCCGCGTGTGTCCTCTTCTCCTTCCTTGCTAACGCCTTCTCGACCTACCGCCTCGTTCTCCGCCTCCCTTCGACTCTTCTCCTCACCTTCGAGAAATTACTCGCGAGTTGAACCTGCCTTCCGGTGAGAACTTGCCCGATCCAGACTTTCACGGAGTTTAGCAACGTTGGGGGGTATAGTGTTGCATTTAGTCAGGCGCTGAAGTTTCTCTGCGAAAGGTTAATCTTTCCATGAATTATGTTTAGCATGCCGTTCCTTCCTGTTCAATTTAGGTTAGGTGGTTTATGTTACAGCTAACATTCGGAAATCTAGATGTCGCACCTGATGGAGGATTAAGGATTTTAATTTATAGGCTTCGTAATTCGTTTTAAAAGAAAACGGAGATCGTTATTTGCAAGGTCGGAATGATTTAACACTAAACCTATCAGGGTAAAATGACCGGTAAATAAAAAAGTAGTAGAATCTTTAAAAAATGAAATAAAGGGAAATATTGAAAGATCGATTGGAAGAAAAATCGCGGAGGTAAGTGGCTTGTACTTATAACGTTGAACGTGGAATTTCGAATGACTGTTTTAAAAACGGTCATTTAGGACACGGTAGGATTAGTGTTGAATTAAATGGATATTTCGGAATTTGGTATTATAAATGGTACTTTGATGGAAACTCAAAAAATAATGTAGTAGGAATTTTTGTTTAATAATTATATTAAACATTATACTTTCATTCTCTTATCTAATTCAGATTGTATATCGAACTGCTTCCTTCTTATCAGAAACCCAATCGTAATTTAAGCTTCTTAAGCGATTAATTTTTTCCATGGAATATTTGCAAGTATTTCAATAATATTATCCATGACGCATCTGAGGAGAAAAATGATAATTACCAAGAAAATAAGATAGTAAGATAATGAATTGTTGAAAATGAAATAAACGTAATATACGAAAAACATAAGAATTAATTTTACTGTTCTATCAATAGATCATAAGTACTTCAATCATTCAGTGTACTGATGACCGGTGATATTCGCAGGAGGATGAAAAAGTGGTAGAATTAGTGGAACGATACGGACCGAAGAAGTGGACGTTAATTGCACGACATCTGAAGGGCCGTATCGGTAAGCAGTGTCGAGAACGATGGCACAACCATCTGAATCCAGGTATCAAGAAAACAGCGTGGACCGAGGCGGAGGACAGAATTATCGTAGAAGCGCACCGCAGGGTAGGCAACCAGTGGGCAAAAATAGCGAAATTACTGCCGGGCAGAACGGATAATGCGATCAAAAATCACTGGAATAGCACTATGAGGAGGAAATACGAATCCGAAGAGGGGAGATCCACCACTGGCACAAGAGGTTGTTACCGATTCGTTAATTTTATAATCAATTTTCTATATCAACGTGAATTTCGATTTAAGATAACTGTATTTTACAAGTTAAACAAAAGAACTAACTACTTAGACTACTTAAAGTAAAAGAACCATTTAATAAAAGTAAATTCTTTTTGATAGGAAGAGGTAGAAGAAAAACTACAGAATCATCAGCGCCCTCTAAAGAAAACATATGCACAGAGGAGGATATCTCAGGTCAGGGTCGGCTAAATACAGCGTCTAGTAATGACAACGCTACAACTCTGACCGCTGTACAGCAGCATAATTTGGGCATTGACCAGCTGGACTGGACTAGGGCTTGGGACAATCAACAGAGCAGTCAGACTTTCCAAGGTCTCCTGAATCTGAATGAACGTTCGCATAACAACGAATCTCGGTTGGATTCTCCCTCAAAGAGAGGAAGCTCTTCCAAAATCAAGACTGAACAAATGTCACCCTTTACTAAGTATGTTATCGACATAAGGAAATAACAGATTGTTTAACCCTAGATTCATAAATTATATTTTCGATTACATTGTTCATAATATGTCTCTGATACACCTTACTTTTAAGGCTACCTAATTTAAGTATTACGGGAGATATTAATAAAAATCTACAAATATTAGTTAGAAACAACTTTTATTGACAATTTAAACATGAAAAAAAAAATTGAAAAAATCAATCTGAGCATTCTAGGAGAGCATTCTACCGAGATATTCCATACACATGCTGTAAGAGTTCTTTTAGTTGAGGGTGTATAAGAGACGTGTGTTTATGAATCTAGAGTTAAGAACACTGTGGAACAATTATCTCTTTATTAACGCGTTTACTCTTGTAGGTATTTCGACTTTCAAATTCAGGGTGAAGATACTAGTTCAAAGAATTGTGAGATTAGATTAATGCCTATGCCAAACCTGGAAGAGATATCAGGCACGGTAACGGAGAAAGAAAGGAGTAGTCCACCCCCGATCCTCCGTCGACGACGAAACAATCAAGTTCTTCAGCAGCGAACGGAAACCCCTGACAGTGTGAACCAGCAAGATTACTTAATAATAAGTCACCAACAGCAACAAACTGGTGACACAACCCCATCCACGCCCATCAAACAACTGCCATTTAGTCCGTCACAGTTCTTGAACAGTCTGAGTCCAGAAACATCGTCCTGGCCACGGGCGAGCACTCCTAAGGGTAGTAGTCCTGGTCCACTAACCACACCACAACCCACTGGTCTTCGACGAAGTCAAAATGGTACTTTATTACTGTGAAATTTCATTTGAATAATAATTATATTATAATAATATAATGTTACCATAATTTCATTGCAGATGGCAACACGCCAAGGACGCCAACGCCGTTCAAAAATGCATTAGCAGAATTAGAACGACGTAGCGGCGCGACTACTCAGTTACCTGCCACCCCCAGTCGCCTAGATGCTCTAACCGAAATCATTAAACAAGAAACCGATCGTGAAAGTCTAGCAGGGACTAGTACTATTCTCCAGGACTCTGGTTATAGCACGATTAGGCGACGGGGTAAAGAGAATAGTGCTCCTGGTGGAAAGAGAGCCCGTAAAGCTCTCTGTCAAGCTTGGGCAAACGCTTCTCAGGATAATTCCGAAATGAGTTTCGTTGTAGAAACACCCGTA
The DNA here is from genome assembly GCA_002201625.1 of Euglossa dilemma. Lineage (NCBI taxonomy): Eukaryota > Metazoa > Arthropoda > Insecta > Hymenoptera > Apidae > Euglossa > Euglossa dilemma. Next base: position 1,883,571 of record NIJG01000011.1, on the reverse strand, counting down.
AGTTAAACATCGATATTTAAAATCATTTTACATTATAAAATTAAATCATCGCGATTTAATAAACTAACATATTTTATTTTATATTGCAGAGTAAAAGTTTGGACACATCGGTATTGTTTTCGCCGGCATCCATGGCATTGGAGGATAGTTTCCTAACAGCAGGAACTAGTCCCGTAAAGGTAGAGAACCATGTCCATACTCAAACACACATTCAAACTCAACCAGCCCTATCCTGGTTTTATTCCCGTACCAATCGCCTTTAGACACGCTAGCCGGCCTTTTTCTTAACTTTCTTATTTTAACACTTTGTCTCTTTCTTTCCTAAGTCTTAATCAATTTTGCCTGCCTTATTAACGTTAAATACGTCTTATCCTTTCTCTTTCTTTCTCTTCAATCTTCCTTACTTTTTAATTTATAACTAATTGCGAAACACCAAGGCCTGCGAGGAATTATTTAACTTTGCATTTATCCCTCGTAGTCTGATCATGGTTATCGATTCCATTTTGTTGCCCTGGTATCGTCCAATCCAAAGATTATTAGCGTTTTTTTCTTTTTTTATTTTTTTTTTTCTTAAGTTATAAGTATATAATTATAAAATAACACGACTAACATTAATAACGACATAAAATATTGATTTAATCTATTTATATGATTAACTTATTTTTTTTCTTTATGACAACGCGTATGCTTTTCCTGTTAAATTATTTATGTGTTTGTAATGACGTTTATACTTAAAACGACTTATAATCATGGATAAAAGAATGTATAATTTCGTGTTAGTTGTTACTAACAATAAGTCGTGGAGGTATAATTTCCTGAAAGGAGCCAATACCATGAAGTACTTAAGTTATTTTTTTGCGCGTATTACAGTGTTTATATTTGGCCGACGTTCATCATTTGCTGTTGCTCTGCATTGGAAAGTTTTGGGTTACGAATGATAGTCGGTGTGTACAGTTAATTTTGTTTCGTTTTTGTTTGCTTCATTTCTCTTTCCTTACAATTAATGTTTCAGAAAATTAAATTATTTGCTAAATTCGTTTCATTATCTCTTTGTCTTTTTTGTTGACGGTTATTCGTGTAAATTATTCACGTACGTTTGGTATTTTGGGAGCGAAGCGAACTGGAAACAATAATCTCGGTGAAACGAAGAAATTAATTTATTATTTATTGTTATATTACGTAAAATCCCGTAATTACATAGAAAAAAAAAAAAAAATTAGAAAAAACAGTCGATAATATCAAAGTTTTTTTTTTATAATGCTACTAAAATTAACATTGAAATGTAAATTATCGTAAGAATAATCCTGTGCACAGCAGGTTAAACACGTGTACGTAAATTTTGAAATAAAATACTAGTATATAAATACTATAAAATGTATATTTAATACTTAATTACAAGACACACCATAGATCGTACCGAAATGTTTTTAGTTTCAGTTTCGTCTCCCTGTTCTTTTATTTATTTCAATATTAAACAGAATGTGTATGATCCGTGCATCATGGTACATGCTAATAATTGTTACATAACGTTATGGTAAATATATCCTTGTAACTCCTTCGTCCTTCGATTTAATCCCGAATCGTATCCCGCACAATTATATATAATATATATAGATATATACATAAAGATAGCATTTATTTATTATCATATTAATATATATACATATATATATATTTTTTATTTCTTTGGTAATGACGTTGAGTTTCCGCATGTTAATAACTAACTCGAACGTAAAACGCCCTTGTACAGGCCTGGCCTAGCGTACCAAAGTATCTTTCTTGTCCTTTCTACTATCCTGTCCTGAAAGTCGACAAGTCCAAAGAACAATTTCGAACAGTGGCTCCTACTGGCCGCGAGTTGCTACACTTCAAATTCGCAATCGCGCGAAGAGAAAAGATAAAAACAAAAATACAAAAGGGCTAGTCATTCTACGATGAAACGTGGTAGTTTCCCTAGCATGCGTGTGAAACGTGTCCCAGTGAGAAAACACGAATACATAAAAAGGACGAGCTAACGTGTGCAGTCCCGCAAACCTACGAATAAGTTTCCACAACCTCTTGTTTTTTTTTTTTTTTCTAACTATATCCCTTCTGTCTCCATGTCTCTCTCACTCTTACTCTGCTCCCCTTTCTTATTCTTTTTTTTACGAATCTTTCAACTGTGACTTTTGAAACATTCTGCATTTTGACGCTGAAATTTTTAATTTTATTAGTTGTACATTTTTTTTTCTTTTTTTGAACAAAAAAAAAAATAAAAAAATAAAAAAGAAATATTGAATAATTTTCAAGTAAAACATTTTCTTAGTGCGTTCTTTTAATCGCCGGCTGTAGCTAGTGTGTCTATCCTTTCCAGACTTCCCACGACTTTGCGTCCGTACAACGGAAGCCTAACGCCAAGAGAGCGATCACGTTCGACGCGTTCGACAGTCCCTGTTGTATCCTCAGCCCCCTGCCGCTTAGGCCAGTCAAACGCGCTAAGGTGAGTTTTTATACGAAAATTGGTTTACTATTTCCTCCCTGATTTTGTTACTGGCGACAGAGATTTGATATTTTCGTGTCAAATTTCTGTTCCTCGAACGTTCCGGTACTTAGTTTTCATATATTGGAAAGACTCGTCGCGATCGGATTTCGTTTCATTCTAAATTTTATACGTTATATCGTATAAAATAATTACTACGTGTATCGTATATGTTTCGAAGTTAATTCGATGCGAAAATTTGTAATTTATTGAATATCGGAAAATCTGTAATTTTATTTGTATTCTAATCTGTAATTTTATTCGTATTGTAATCTGTAATTTTATTTGTATTCTAATCTGTAATTTTATTCGTATTCTAATCTGTAATTTTATTCGTATTCTAATCTGTTTCGAAGTTAATTCGATGTGAAAATTTGTAATCTATTAATATCGGAAAATCTGTAATTTTATTCGTATTCTAATCTGTAATTTTATTCGTATTCTAATCTGTAATTTTATTCGTATTCTAATCTGTAATTTTATTCGTATTCTAATCTGTAATTTTATTTGTATTGTAATCTGTAATTTTATTTGTATTCTAATCTGTTTGTAATTACAGTTACACTTGGAAGCACAATGGACAACAGTGGCATGCGGACGTACGCGTGATCAGCTTGAAATGACACGAGCAGCTCGACGATTTCTCAGTAGCCATGGATATCTGCCTTTGCGTCCTCGTTCTCTGAATTTCTGAAAGTCCTTCTACTCGCGTAGAGACTCGGTCGCACTTCGTGGTACAAAAAACGCGACGTTGAACTAGTCGTAATTAGATCTATGCGGCACTTCCGTTTAAGGAATACGGCCTTTTCCTGTCAAATCTATCAGGCGAAATAAAAAAGCACAAGAAAGAAAATAGAAAAATAAATCTATTAGGCAATTTTTACAGGCTGAAATATGAATGCGTTGTGCATTGGAATAACCTTTGGTGAGTATATAATCGCGGATATAATATCAAGGTATTCTAATGTATAGCGCGTGTAGGAGCAGTCAATTTTTTTTTTTTTTTTTTTCTTAATGGAGAAACCACGGTGCACCTGAAATTGCATCTTAAAAGGAGAGAGAATGTCATGCTTTACTGATACTTCTATTTACAATTTGTTCTCAGCGGGGTACACGTGAAACGCGTATAAACCGCAAAAACGAAAGCAAAGCAAAAGACACTTCTGCCCTTTTTTTTTACGAGTGATAGGAAGTTGCTACTATGGTAAATATGTAGTTAATGATGACTGTAAAAAGAAAAAGCGAATCTCATAGTTTTCCTATTTCCGTAAATATTGCTCGTTCCTGATGAGATACGTACAAATTATATGCGCTCACATACAATTTTTTTAAGGAACAACAGGAAGTAGCAATATTTATGTAAAGAAAGATATGTGTAGAGTATGATACTACACACAATTTATTTTGTACTCGATGCATTGCAAAACATGTACCATATTAAGTAGCGACGTCTTATCACGTCCGTGTGAAAAGATAAAAGAATGAAATAATAGCCGGTTTATTTGATAAAATAGTATATATTATATAATATAAAACAAAAGCATTATTGCGGCCGTTATGTACAAAGAGCCTTTGTAACTGGTATTTAATTTACAACTGAATAATAAAGACGTGATGATAATCACACCAAAAAGAAACAGTTGGTAATATTTTTTTTTTAATTCTGCGCGTCACACGTTGTCGTGAATCTACCAACTTTAGAGATGTTATGTCACAACTTCTTATCACGCATCGACTTTCCATGTTATGCATTTAAGCCGAAATAAAATGTTCTAATATGTTCGTAATATAGTTGTTAATAACGATAACTTCAGCGTATATCAGCGTGCTACATTTACGAAACTTGGAATGCCATGGAATGGACAAGACATAAGTGCTCATGTGGTGATCAACCGGTACATATATTACTCAACAAACAATTAAAAAATGTTTGATGATCAATAATAACATCTCACAATTATGGTAAAGCATATCAAATATGCTTACCCAACTCAACTTCGTTACATTTGAGCTTCAAACATGGTACCCTACTATTCTAAACGTGTCCTCTCAGAGTTTACTGCTCAAAGACGAGCATTTTATCTCTTATCGGTAGTCGAATTACAGAGTATCTAAAAGTAAACGGTATAAGATTATCCAGTAGTACATACAAACTGGACACGATACGATGATAATGTTTATGATCAATACAGTGAGCGTCGAACGTAATTCTAAGGCTCCTTCCATACACGCGTTTCTTTTATATATTCTAACATCATACAGAATTGAGAGTCCAAAATAAAACTCATAAAAAATTGCATCATAATATTAAATACAAAATTGTCAGCCAAACTGTATTCTTTATAGTTCGCCCTTCATTACCAATTGTACTATATTTTAACACTAAAAAATGATAAAGCACGTCTACTTTCTTAACCATTTAAGTAGTTAATTAATTTTAAAGGAAAATACTGCTTTCAGTTTGTTGAACTGCATTAGATATTTCTTCTTTTTTCTTCATATAGCAGCCAGAATCAATTAATATTAATACATTGATTCACTTTATACAGTCAGAAGATTAAAAAATGTTGTTTTAGTAAGCAACATGAATCACCAACTATTTGTATGAAGTGAGTTAAATATGTTAGTCTTACAATTTATATAGTCTTATAATTTTAATCTTACAATTTAACAATCTTATGCACGTTTACTTAGTGGAAAAGGAATGAAACTTTAAATTTTTTACTACAATAAATATACAGTATCTAATACCGTTATTTATACCAATTATGCAAATGTTTGTCAGTGATGAACAAATTATTTCTAACAAAATTAAAATCAATAATGTATTGTATCCAATTAAGAAAAAGAAAGAATTTCCTTTCTTCTTTTTTGCTAACCAAAATGAGCATTTGTAAACGCGTGCACTAAAAGATGCCAAAGCACAACATATACGCACATACGCACAACATTACGGAGTATACAATTACGATTGTTTTAGTTCACAATAATGATAATGTTCGATAAAATTCGATAAATGAATGTCCAAGCCTGAAATTTCATAAATCGTTTCAAGGGCTTACGATACGGATTCATTTCATACAGTTTTAAAGAATTATCGTGTAAGGTATCATCTTACATCACCCAACTATTTGAGATTCCCCCGCGCACTTTTTATATGCAGAACATTCGTATCAAGAAGTGACTCAAGTGATCTTTGACTAGATGGCGATCTTTTCGAAAATTGCGCGTACGATAATTCATTAAGGAATGCGTCTTATTAGTAATAATCTCATCGATTTCTATCTCTACATATAGCTGCATAATATAACATCGGGGAACTATGTGTAATAGATATTATAGAGGAGCTCTCAGCTGTTGATTATAATAGCTAAAAGAGGGAGATTTTTTTTCTTTCATTGACTAGCACTACCGGTATATGTTGATCGATTAGCATTTACGAAAAGATTGCATCGAAAGAAAGTCACACTCATAAAACGTTTAACAATCTGTTTGGGTACAGCGCGAGAAGAATTTGACAAAAAAAAAAGTGACACTGTACGTATCGTACTATTAATCAGTTATAAAATAAAAATTGTCGAGAATGTGTCATACTGTTTCACTTAGAATCACTATCGTGAAATGTATCTTCACGAGAAGAATCTATAATTCGTTCACAACGATTTGTATTAAAACGAATTAACGATTCAAAACGTGATTATTCAATAATTTTCGATGTTCCATGGTTATCGATATACGCGCTGACAATAATCAGTCGCTACATACAGCCTCCTAATAAAATAACGTCTATAAAAAGTCTGAAAACAATCAACAAAGATGTATAAATTTACTAAATAGAAGTAACGAGGTATAATGCCAAAGAGGCCATTTCCTAATGTCTTTCTTTCTTGTTTCTTTTTTTTTTTCTTTTGGAAACGCTTAAAAGCGACACTTTCTCGGGAACGATTCACATCTTTTTCCCATTTTAATACTCAGAGTTCTGGCATTACGAATACTCTTCATATTGCTGGTACTAATTGTTTAGTCCAACGAATCTGGATCTGCTAACAATTTTAAATAATGCAAAGAATAATGTATGAAAGACAAGAATTTAAGAAAGATTCAAATTGATAATATCATTGATATTTACCTGGAGAAGGAGATCCTTTGACTCTACAAGTGTTATAACTTCCACAATTTAAACATTTCAAACCTACAATATGGAATTTTACTGTTGACTCCTAAAACAATGAAAGAATTGGATAGTATAAATAATCATTCTTTTCAATCGTATGAAAGATATATTCCAAATATGTAGGATACAATTTCTATCTTTACCTCATGACAGTCTTTGCACAGAATATCAACTTTATAATCCTTATACTCTTCTGGCATTGGTGTTGATGATACTTCCATATCTAAAAATCTCCATAGATCAGTCATATCCAGAAGAGATACTTGGCAAGTTGGACACGCGTAATGTCCTGAATGTAACAATTCCTCGAAACACGTGCGATGAAGCAGATGGCCACAGTTTGGAATGTGACAAGGTATACGACTTGTATGAATATCTTCCAGACAGACTGGACAATTTGCATGAGAAACATTTTCTACGCACTGCAAATATTAAGCAACGTATTTAATACATTATACACAACGAACACTCTTTATAGATATGTAATACAACAATTTCATTGACAATTAACAGAATTGTATAGCATGTTACATACCGTATGTCCATTTTGTAACTGAACGGGTAAACACATATTGCACTTGGCACAATGGAAAAATCGGTCACGACCGCCGACCCTGCATATCCCACAGCCATCGCAATGATACTGATTCTTGTCTTCATCGTCGAACAAATTGCACTCGAGACACGTATATTTACCGAACCGACAGTGACAATTTTGGCAAGTAGCTTGTACTGGTTGACGGGTATCGCACAAAACGCATATTAGTTCTGTAACTTCCTTTCTGTTTACCGTATGTGTTTCCTCCTTGTCGTGGCAGAACCGACACGTGTACACCTTGTTGCAACATGGTGTCTAAAAGAAAAGTAAAAAAAAAAGTAATAAAAGACAAAGTAACTTTTAAATGTACTCTATATTTTTAAATTTAAACTTTCAATTAGGAGGGTAGAAAAATGTGTCATCAACGATTCTTATACACTTTAGAAAACGAAGGCCTTAGATAATAATCCAATTAGCCCCCATATGAATCCGTCCTTGATCCTTAACCCTTTCGATGCAGCAGACGCTTATAAACGTTCGGCAAATCCGTTACATAGTGTACGGTGAACGCAAATCAGCATATGGAGAACATGATAACATACCTTCTATAGAGCTAACTTTGCACGTGCTACGTTTAGCAACAACGACAAAATTAATTACGTAAATCAGATGAAGGATCAAATGCGTTCAAAATTATCGATTACACGCATTTTTATATTATGAATGATCGTAATGGTTTATATAAAAATTTGCCATGCGATGCGTGACATTTGGGATCGAAATGAATTTCCAAATTCTTCGTTTTATTATTATAACGACTGAATCGAACATCGTAACAGATATCGATCATGATTATAGAGTTTCTATTAGATGGCGCACATGGTAGCTATTCCAGCACCCCACGTGCCATCGAAACATGTGTTACAACAAACATTTCAACGTCTCTACAGAAATGAAATACTTTTCATTTATTTTATTATCGTAAAAATACCTTTATTTAATATAATATTCTCTAGAAACATTTTATAATCAAATTATCGAATTAAAATACACCAAGTATTTTACGGGACTTATTACTTGAAGTACTTGGAAAGTATTTAAAACTAATGGATATCTATGAACCTAAAATTTCATGTATCAGCGGAACTTTTTAATGCGATTTTCTTCAAATATATTATTAAAACTAATGGATATCTGTCAACCTAAAATTTCATGTATCAGCGGAACTTTTTAATGTAATTTTCTTCAAATATATTTGCATCTTTAAAAATACTGATTACACAAAAAATTCAGGAAAAATATAGGAAAAAGAGAAAATTTAAATACCGTGTACTTCTTTGGTAAAATGTAACGTTCACAGCGTTTCCTCGATCGTAAGCCTATCTAGATTATTCACGATGCTGCTCTCTTGGACAATATTTGAGTAACAAAAATTTCAGTGTCTTATCTTTATGCGCTCAGGTAAATAAGGCAAGTCGTGTGAGTAAGAAGCCGATGCATGTTCCACTAATAGATAAAAGATCTTTCGGTTATTGGTTAGAAATAAGGAATGAAAGAAAAATTTGTAATTACGCCTTCCTTTTCTCAGACAACGCAGAAGCACTGGTCGCTGACAGCAGCACACGACATTTGACTTATCGCGGCAATTGGTAAGCAACACTTTGAAAGAGGGCGTCTCGTTACACAACACATGGCTGAACTTCATCGATTTGTTTGCTGCGTACACACACGCATGTAAGGAACGTGCGTTCGTGTTTACACACGGTGAATAGAAAAAGCTCGAGCAATTTCGGTGTCAGTTGTTAATTGTAAGACCGCTACGCGTGTCGTTTATTTTAGGAACGTTCACATTATCGATTATTCAGCAAGTTCAAGGGTAGCCGGAAAATATCGAAATTACATTTTCAAATTTTCCAGTACATCTTACAGAAATTTAACCGCTCTCTCTCTCTCTCTCTCTGTCGTTGCTTTTCGAACGTTGTTTCAGGCGACATCTGAGACGCGTTTTTCGAAAGTGTAAGTTCGATTTATTGGTCGAATGAAGATTCATTGTAATAACCGGCAATAAATCGATAATTGTCAACGGTTAATTCGCGACGCGGCTTTCTTAAAACCGTCGGACAATAAAATTTATCGTCCCAGCGATTTCGCGTACGATTACACACTCGCGATAATGTAAACGAACGAATAAACTATCGGCGATATGCGATATTACAAATTCACCGATAGATTCGGATATCGATTTGTTATGTAAAAAGAAAAAAAAAAAGAAATCTTAACGATCCAGCCTTCTGCTTTAACTAACTCGAAATACATACTCATAGAAGCGCTATTACGCGAATTAATATAATTAACTGTTAACCGGTGACGTGCGTTGCTTACGACCACTTAACGGTCCAATTAATAATATACATAAAGAAGATCTATTGGCGCTTATTACATTGTCACTAGACTCGTCTAGAATTCAATTAGAAATTTCGATGAATATGCATGAACTTGCAGTATGATACATCGCGGGAAAAAGCTCGAGAGCGAAGAAGATTAAAATCACCGTGATAATCGTGTGACAAGTTTGAAAAAAATGGTTGACAGAGAATGAAACGGTGGCGAAAGAATTACAAACGGTAAGAGCATGGTTGTCTGGCGGTTGAAAAGCGGAAACTGTGATCATTAAGCATCTGCGTGATCGAAACCGAAAACAGAGCGACACGCATATACGTGTGCCCGCGAGATGGAAGGGAAACGAGCGAAGAAGACTCACCACAAACTTGGACTTTCGCTTGTAATGCTCGCAGCCGTAATCATCGTCGGCTGTGGCTTCCAAGGGTTCCTCCTTCGACGTCGACGCACGTTCGGTCACGGTGCGCGCTTCGTCGTTATTCTCCATATCTCTCGATGATCCTAAATTCCTGCCTCTTTCTCCTCCGCCGCCTCCTTCTTCTCATCGACTTGCTGCACGTCCTTTCCAGATTTTCTTGCCGCGTGTCCGATTAACACCACTTGGCCACAGTTTGTTTGTTTAATTAACACGCTGGCGGCGATTCAAAAACGGCGGAAAAAGAACACCGACGTCGAACGTTCGGATCACGCGGTAAAATAACAAGCGAGCCGGGGCTGTTTATTTCGTGCGAACAACGGAGAGCCGTTAACCCGAGCCGACGGGAAATATTTCAGGCCTCGTGTGTCCGATCGTGAGGAGAAAATTGAACCGTGCCATCATCGGTAGGCAGCGTACCACACTCTTCTCTGCGTTGCAATCGTTTTAAAAAAAGAATCTCACGATCTGCCACGGAGATCGCGGGATATTCGTTGTACGTCCGATCGGCAGATTCGACAGCATTCGTTTATCTGTTACGAAACCGTGCACGACCGAATAGCCATCGCTTCTTGGTAATTTCAGAGAAAAACGAATCGATACTTGCTACTTCTGACACTACTCCACTTCGTTGTACTATCACCACGGTGTAATGATTACAACGGCAGACGACGTTCGGAAAAAAGGATGCAAAACTACGGCCGGAAGTTGTGACGACGCGACAAGGTACTACGTCGCTTTCAGAAGTACACATCCGGCCCGCGAATATTCGAATCTATCCGTAACTAACGATTTGAATCTAACAATTTGCAATTATTAAAATTACTTCGTAATTTATGTAGCTGTTCTTTATTATCCTGTAGAATACTTTTGGATAAGATTGTAAATGTAAAGGTATAAATATATACGTTAATAGTAAGAATCTAAAGCGAAGTTCTGTAATTGGTTTATTATTAAGTCTTTGTCTAATCAAATTTATGTTTCACATATTGTTGGTTCTATCATTGATGATACGCAACTCGAGCTTGAAATTCTATTTTCACGTATTTTTATTAATTTATATAGCAATCGATATATTTATTTATTTATTGTATGGATAAATAGAATTGAGTGTATCCACCAATCGGATTCCTTCTTTTTAATTAGTATAGAATGAAACGTATGATAAATTACCATTTTGTAAGGAAAGTAATATTCTTTTAGTATTAGCAACTTAGCAGCGATAATTAAATTTGAATATAATTTCGGACGAATATTATTTCGTGCCATTTGTTTGAAATAAGCAATAAATAGAAAATATAGAAACTTTGTTTCCATCATAGTGGTCATTCGTTTGTGTGGCATCACTGTGAAAATGTACAGAGTAAAATGGTGAAAGATGGGTGTTAAACTTTGATGGAAAGGAAGTTTGTTATCTCTGATCCAGGTTGATTGTTAATTGAATATCAATATCGGTGTGTTTCGTTAAGTGGCATTGAGTCGTTTGTAATAATTGTGCGACGCGTTGATCAATGTTGAAATGAAGAAAAAATACGTCATGTATGACGACTCTGAGAAATTATATGTTAGACTCACGCAGTTCGCCCCGCACGGGCTCTGCATTCTGTCGGACTAATGATCAATGGCTTTATTTGAGAAACGATACACAAATAAAGTGCTGCTAGATGATACAGAAAAGTTGACAAGCGTCATTGAAAATGCAAAAACAATCGACGGACACACGGTATAGCGCATGCTTCCTGTGTATACTTTCATATTTGCTCGATAGAAAATGAAGTTTACACATGAGTTTTCGCTCCATCTCATGTCATTCAATTAGTAACTGTCATTGTTGTTCTTTATATAACATTTTCGATTGTATTTTTGTTCTAAACATTAGATATTTATCAATATTGTTGTTTTCTTACGAATAAAATCATTGTTGTTTAACAAAAGTTTCGCATTCATAATGTAATTAGGATAGTAATATATATGTTTGATAAATATTTACAAACATACGATTATTAAGATGATAATTTGTATTAGCATTGAAGCGTGTAATGTAGAATTTATATATATGGTATAATGTAGAGTTGTAAATTTTTAACGATGCATTTCTTATAATAATTTAGGAGTACGTGATTAGAACGCAAAGAGGTCCGCTTCCAGAGAAATCTTGGAGAGTTAGTAGACGCTATAATGACTTTATACAGCTTAATGCAACTTTATCAATATCAGGCATTGACCTGGGACTTCCACCAAAGAAAATTATTGGTAATATGGAACCAGACTTCATAGCTCAGCGTCAAATAGCCCTACAGGTTAGTCATATTGTAAAAAGATTATAACTGTTAAGTATCGGTTTATTATAATTTTATTTTATTTGTCTTCAGAATTACCTAAACAATATACTAATGAATCCTATATTGGCATCATCACTTCCTATGAAAAAATTCTTAGATCCAGATAATTATACAGCACCATTACATGGTATGATTTAATTATAATAATAAATGCATTAATGTAATTAAAAATTAAATATACGTATGTTTATGTAAATAAGGGTGATAGATAATATTTTATTTAAATATTAAAATTAATTTATTACTATAAATTATAAATTACGAAATTTTTAGTAGATTTTCATATGCAATTTCAATTTTCAGAAATTGCTCTGCAACAGGTATCATTAGCTTTACGCAGTGATGCAAATTTTGAAGTTTCTAAGGCCATTCCTGACATGGGATGGCGGTTAAGAAAGCATTATTATACTGTAAAAAATCGTCAGAATCCCAAACAAGAGTTACTACTTGCATGGGTGGAATTTGGTCCAGACAAACACTTGCAAGACAAAGATATGCAAGGTGTTTTCAAAAGTTTAGGAACATTGAAGCATAATTATATAGAACCAATTGTCTACCAACATGTGACAGAAAATGGAGCGTTAATGATAAGAAATTTTTATTCCACGGGTACATTACGTGACATTTTGTGTGTAACTAAACCCAAACAACCATTTATAAAGAAGTATGGAAACCCAAAGCAAACCAAATCATTAACAGTGCCTGAAATTGCTATGTATGGTTACCAGGTTGGAAAACTAATATTTTGTATTAAAATAATCGAGCTACAAATTATGAAACTAATTAATTACTGTTTTAGATTCTAGAAGCTTTAAGATTTCTTCATGAAAAGGGTCTACCATACGGACACTTACATACAGGAAATATTCTTTTAACTCAAAGATGTGCAAAATTGTTAGATATAGAAAATGGTCTTCTAGGCTTACCGGCATTTTATCGTCCTTATGTTGTACAAAGACGTAAACTTCATGCTACGGTATATTTAATATTATTTTAATTGTAGACAGATGTTATGAGTTTTTTAATATATTAAATATGTATCTACTTTTTATCTTTTACAGACTCAAGTAGACGTTTATTCGTTTGGACATGTATTATATGAAATGGCATTTGGAAGACCGCTGTTAGAAGCAACATGTTCGGAATTACCGTATTGCGAAGCAACTTTAAAATGTTTGTTGGAGGTGATACTCTCACCAGAAGCCCTAAAACAAGATCTACCAACGGTATCGCAATTATCAGACCACCCATTCTTTGAATCAGCAAAACATGCTACATTAGCTGCTGGATCTATTGAAAAACCATACTTCAAATTGAATAGTCATTTGAAAGAAGCTCTTCATGAGGCAGTTAACAAAGCAGAACAAAGGTTAAAAGACGAACAAAAGGTAGCGAGACATCAAAAAAGGCTTGTCAAAGTACAGGAAATGATGAGTTCGGAAGAAGAGATGAAAAAACGGAAACAGAAACTAGTAAATATCGTTATACTTAAATATCACGTTAAAATGTTGATATATTTCGTCAAATAAAAATAAATCGATGTTTTCTAATTTTTAGAAGAAGGAGCAGAAATTAGCCCAAGAACAACGTTCCGCGAATCAATTGAGTGCTAACGGAATGAAACACGTAAATGGTAAGAGCCCAGAACGCTCGGACAGTCCCACAAGTACTTCTACGGTAACAAGCGTTGGGACCTTAACACCACCATCGCTGCGTAAGTATCAAACTAGTTCTCCAATAACTTTCACTAACAATTATCATTAATTGACCTTCCTAATTTTTATATTAGCTGGGCACAAAAGTTGATGGCGCATACTACGCTTATTTCTTTCACGTAGGTCGTATGATCACTCAAAGACTAATTGTACACATTCATGTATTTCCTCATTTATTCATCGCTTGGAAACATCACAAATCAAATGTATATTTTCGGTTTAGGTTTATGTATTTTAAGTTTCAATTTCATTCTAAATGGTGTTAGCTGTCGCATATTTTTATAATAGTAACATAATCAATAAAAGATTAAACATGGTACAATAATATGTGTCCAAGCGATGTTATAATAATCATAAAAGATTATAGTTTATTTAACTAAAGGTTCTATAGATGTGCCGCAAGGTGATGGAGTTCCTGCTAAGAGTATTATACCACCACCTCCGTCACAGTTACCACTACCTGTTGATGTGGCAAATAGTGGTTCGAGATTGACCAACGAACGAGCTGCTCTGCTTGGAAGTATTTGTAATTTTAATAAAACTAGTCTTCGTAAAGTTGCCAATGGGTATTATTGAAGGAGATAGAGTTAGGTAATTTCAAGAAAATAGTGTTGGACGATCGTATTGATTTATAAAGAGAAAGGAAACGTATGACCGCAATCTATACCAAAAGGATGCTATTTTTTTTATTGAATCATGATATTTATAATTTATCTCGATCGCGATTCTTGCGAAATCTATATATATGTACACATATTTAAATATTCTAGAATCTTAAAATGTATATTGCATAGAAATAGGTAATCGTAAATCGTATATTTACATATAATGTATAAAATGATTCTACTTGTGTATGGTAGCGACACGAATCGTTGTTAGAATTGAGTAATATTTAAATATTATTTGTTATTACTTTTTATTCCGTGAACATCGTCCGAAAATAAGATCGAAATTGTAAAAGATTGATTAAAGTATCAAATAATCTTTAAACAAAGGTTTTTTTTTTTCTACGTCATATTTATACATGTGTCATGTAAAGCATCATAATTAGTAGAAATTAATCTTCCTTTTAACTGTATTTAAATGTACGAGGGAAAGGTTGTTAATTAATATTATTTCATAAATAATATTATATGTCTCAAGTATGAATGAGGTTCATTTACTTCGATCCAAGTCTCGCGATCGAAATGTTACTTGTCATGCTTCATGTTTCGTTTATGTAATTGTAGGAAAATTAAAATGATAAGACGAGAGTGATAATATGTATTACATAAACACATGTAATACATACACGTACATGTATTACATAAATTTTGTCTCGTTAGTGTTATATACCGTTTTGTCTATTTAAAGTTTATGGTATGTATATCGTATTAATGTACAGATTCCATTTGTCATGTAAGAATGAGTATTGAATGTTGCTTTTACTGTGTCACCTGTAGAATCGGAACTATATTTCTACGGAAGGGGAAAATGTGCCAAGATATACCCGATCTTACCATTGAAAAATGTCGCAAAAATTAATGATGACATAATATATTTCTGTATGGTATAAAAAAAAAAAGGTATATATGTACAAGATTATTTGTGAATGTCGTAACGAAATGATGTAATACTGTCACATTTTTCATATGTAATATTGGTCTTAATGTAATTTGTTAAATTGTCCGTATAAATACTCTTCTTCATAGAATAATTGAAAGAAATTCTGTATTTGTTAAGATAGATAATATAACTTATATAATTTGAAAATCTTTAAACATATTAATAAATACGCCAAATCAAATTATTCTTTGTTTTCGAGGAATATTTACTTATTGTCGGTTATATAATACTTATAATGATATTCAGAGTATTTCTTTAAACGATATACTGTGGTATGAAAAATAATTTATTAAAACGGAAGACGACGTAAAAAAGTATCATAGTACATTTGAGTAATACTCGCATTCAGTACAACAGGTTGTAGAAAATAGTTTTTCCTTGAAGATATTTTACTACTTACAATGAAAATTTAATAAATACAAAATATGCATATCTTTGCAGTATTTTTATCATTCGAAGTGTCTTTAATACAATTACTGTAAATTCTTATAATATCAAAAATATATGTGTGCATGTAGCTACCTAAATGTGTAATAATTGATTATAAGCACTGCAATTTTATTATGTTGTGCTCGATGGCGTTAAACGCTTTGAAGTTCAACAAATATAAGTTCGGTTCAATTAAATCTAACTTAATTTCCCTGGTTTTTTGTAAACTCATTTCCCTTACCTTCTTCCTTTAGTGCAGTTATATTCAAATTATACGAAACCATAAAACAGATTTTAGTATAAGTAAAATAAGTTCAATGAACCGTACAAAGATTATACACAAGAGTTGTACACTGTTGTACAATCACAAATTATGAAGCTCTGTGATACTAAAAAGTTGACATATGAAATATATGCTGACATGTGGTGCAGTGGCACAGTTTCAATGTTACGTTTTATAAACTTTCGTAATTTGCGACTAAGTTAAAATTTCTTCTATAAACAATCGCAGCAAGTTTTTATGTAATATACTACAACGATTCTTTTATGTGTACTTAGGTACGTATATACATTGTTATACATAGATGGTGTAACCGTGAAACATTATGGCATTCTTAAGACTCGAAAAAAAGTATAATGATTATATAATATTTTCCTCTGTCATGTTATTTTCTTTTACAAAGAAGAACAAATCTAAATCGTACGTGCCGATACGTGCATTATATTGCACGATTTCGTATGTATTATTGAAATATCGTTGACAGGTGAATATACCTGGATAAAAATCGAACACGCGTATCACCTACCGTCATGTTAAAATTCATGTTTTATTTTTTGGCAAATTAAAGCTAATCGGGTCGACAATAAGAATGTCTCCCGAATGGTCATCATGAGTTTTTGTGAAGTTCTTCTGTGATTGTTTTCAATCTAGAAAAACGTAATGATTATTATAAAAATATAAATTATTCCAACTAATATAACAAATTATCGAGATGTAAAAAAAAAAGACAGTTTACTTTAAAAGTTCTTCTTGAATACGATCCGTAATCGCTTTCCTTGCTTCTACTTCGCTTGCGTTCGAGGCACGTAATTCTTTTATTAATTCGCTAAAATCTATTGGTTCTCCATAATTCATGGTGACCTTTTTACGAATTTTCAATCGATACGGTGATTCATTCGGAAGAACTTGGTCCATTCCAAGATGATAGATTGGAATTACCAGTGGTGTAACAGGTGATTCCAATATTAATCTCCCAATGCCCCACTTTAATCTACAAAAGATACAAAACATGCAATTTTATAACAATTATATCGTAACGGGTTATAAAACGGAAAGAGATAAAAAATAGTACAATAGACAAAACGAGATAATTCGAACCTCATATTATCTTTGAGCATATTTATTTTCCCTTCGGGAAAGACGTGAACCCAATCACCAGCAGCTAACTTTTCAATGCAGAAATCCATGGCTTGCTGATGTACACCGTCACCTCTGATTACAGGAATGCATTTTCCCAGCATAAAGAAGTAAGAATGCCAGAAGTTCGTGAAACAAATGTCGTGGGCTGCGAGCGACCATCTCATCTTACGACGATTCAGCATATCCCTCAGGTCCAGGGTCGCTAAATGAGTTCAGAGATTTTTCTGTCTTAAATTCGTTCATTCGATCGCTTATCGATGGTCATTCTGAGGAAGAAAAGATTATATATGTTTCAGGAAGAGGGGAATGCGTGTGCATCTATTGGTATGCATATGTACATGTGTGTGTACATGTGTCTAAATAATCGATAATTAACGAAACAATATAGAAACAGTTTGTGAAACTTAATAACGCAATTCTTTATCTATGTTATATTGTTTCGTTTTGATAAGAAATCAGTCATAACATTATGATTAAACTAGAAGTTTATTCTACTGTAATCTATTTATAACAAAAAAAAAGGAATTTATCGATGTATAGGCTTTCCAGAAATTATAATAATTTCTAAATATATCGACGATATTTTGAACAATTTGTTTGTCAAACGATAAACTATTTATACTATTGTTATTCCTTTTATTTTTATTTTATTTTTAACATTTGGGTAGAAAGAGGGTCTTCACCACTTTTACGCTTACACACGTTACAAAAGTTTAACCTAACCTAATATAATCTAATTTTGGATTAAATACAAGACAAGATTATACGGTTAATCAGATCTTAAATTATACTAGGTTCAATTTTAGAAAAAAAGCATTCGCTAGAATGTTAAAATTTCAAGTAAATATTTCATCAAATATGTTATAAAAATTAATAGCGCTATCATGGTCCATTAGCTATTGATCAGAAGAATATTTAATGTACATAATCTGTTAGATCACTGAAAAATCAATGATTTTTGTAATTAAATTATCCGTATAGAAAAATGATCATCGATCATCCGCATAGAAAAAAAAAATTGCTCAAAATGTTACCTTTTACAACATATTCCAAAATTATTAAAATCGATGGAGAACCAGTACATTTATAAGTTCGTTAAAAAAAGAAAGTACGTCATTGCGCTCATATAATAGCCATCTATAAAACAAAGTATTCTTCAGACGTATCAGTTAAAATCTGAAAAAATTCATTAGAACTAAAAATGTTTTTTTCATTGACTTTAGTACATCTTGTTATTTACCATAAAACGTATGCTAATAAAGTATAATAACGAAGATAAAAGATTACGTGAACGAAACAGTATTGACTCTGCTTAAGAGAGACAACGATCGATATGGTGGTTAGTTTGAACTATGTCAGAAGAACTTACCCCATATACCAGGATCGTCGAAGCAACTGTGATGATTCGATACAGTGATGAGTGGCACGTTTTTCGGCCGCTTGTTCAACGCTCGATCGAAGATATGCTTGTTGTATACTGTCGTTCTGTTCAGCCATTCTTAAACAGCACGAACAGAAAAGAAACCTTCGATAAATTAAATCGTACATTAGGGAACAGTATAGAACAAAGTGTATACTTCATATGGAATTCGTAGATATTTCGCTTGTAATTGTACTTAGTCGTCATGATACACACTTCATTTTGAATTCGAACAGAATTGGTTCATTCTAATATATTCTACGTGTACTTAATGAACTGTAACCTACAGTCGCTGAATATCAGGAGTTTAAAGAAAAACGGTAAATAATTATTTAAAATCTTGAAATTAAAATACTTCACTTTTTTATTAGAATTATTATGAAAATTGGTTACGTGACGTGATCGTATGAGATAATTTTCATGAAATAACTTATAATTATCGGTACATTTTAGAAGAGATGACAAAGATGTTTCCAGTTGAACGATAAAAGTAAATCGAAGGTTAAAATTGTTTACTAACTTGAAAATAATTTTTTATACTTTTCTGTATTTCGAAATAATTGTGTTTTACAGTTCGATAACCTTTGTAGGTCTTACGAGGTCATAGACACACGGTAAAATGATCTTAGAAGAATGTTTTAATAATAAAATGCAATTGTAAAATTTGAACATTCGTCGTGAAAAATGAAAATATGAAATATAAAATCATCGAATGAGATATAGAGCCTTGACGAGTAAATAAATCTAACATCATTGATAATGCTTCCTGGACACCCCGTCAGATGGCCTCTGAATCAATCTCTATTCTTATAATTCCCACATTAATTATGCCACTTATAATAAATTATATTATCTCTACTATTAGTGGTATATATTAAAATTTCAATGTTCATTCAGATTACCTAATACGAATCACTTCCTCTAGTACAAGCGAATTTGTATTACAAACTTTATAATAAACAAAAAAGGCTACTGGTTACGTAAAATCTAACTGATTATAACTTGAAAATGAAACTGAAATACGAAAAACGAATGACGACTGTTACGCGGATATATTTGATAAAACGAATAAATAGAGAAGAGTAGAATAAAAAAAAAAAAGGTAAAGAATGTAGGGAGGTGGTGGGGGTTATCCGAGTGTTGCGTATTATGATCAACCAATTGAGTAATTGGTTAATTTCCGTAGTCTATTGGCTCAAAGCTAAGCTAACACTGAACCGAATTCATTGTAAATCAGTGATACTCACTGAAAGGCCAGCGAGGGCAAATGACTGATTTCCTGTGCCCTTTGTTGGGCAGTAATATGTACCTGAGCCTTCCTGAAATTAAAAACGTCAAATCTCGCAAAACATAGTAAAAATAATAGAAAATGAAAATTCCGGTTCTCTAAGGCAACACACAACAATTTGGAAGAATTATCTGGCAGGATTAAAATGCAAATAATTAGGTGTAATCTCTCACTACATGCATGCACAACAATACTACGGAATATACATTGATTTATAATTAACAATAAAGCCACATTTAAATAAAAGAGAAAAAAGGTTGCGAGTTATGTGGATATGGTTATAATTAAATGAATGTTCGATATGTTGCGCAGTGATACATGTGTCGTGTGTGATACATGTAACGAGACATGAAAATATAACTTGCGTGACCAATTCTACCGTAATGAAGTGTGTAAAAAATAATTAAATGTCGCGTACTGAATTTTTATTCGCATTTGCTTGTTGCATTTTATTTTATCGTCTGTATGATCTTTTCTCAATTTTATGCATGTACAGATATACGTCTAAAGAATACGCGCTAAATTCAAAAATTGAATTACAACAATATAGAGGGGAAACGTAATTATCAATAATGAAAGCGATAAAAGATAACAATCATTGTATAGCCATAGTAGCAGAAATGTAATTTCGAGTTAAATGTTAAATTTATTTAGATTTATCGATGTAAATAAAATTAATTAAAAATTGCAAATAAATATATAGGAATGTGAATTCTCTAATAAACACTATGTCCAGATTTCAATTACAATATTCTTATATCACGTAATGTGATTTTACGACACGTTATATATCATATAGAATTTCAATTGATAACGAATTTATTGAGAAATGATATATGTGATAAAATAACATGACTTTTAGAATCATTTATTTCAAATGTTCTTAGTAATTTATTCCATAGGGAAATACTCACTTGCACGTGTTACTCTACAATTTAGTAATATACACAAGATTTAATTGTTGCTCAACAATTAAAAACTGTCAGTTTATCATACATTATTCTTACAAATTCATTATGTCCACAAAAAATACCATTTGAAAGACAGCTTACGTTTAATAAAGTTTTTACATTAGTTTTTATGATGATCATTAGTCAATAATCATTATACGCCGTCATTACATAAAGCTGTAATTTTTTCCAATTACGTATACTTTTTTGTTTGCTCGGTAAAAAAACACAAGATTTATCTCCTCAATTATCTGTTTAGATATCTTTTCCGTTTCAATGCGAATAATAGAGATTATCAACATAATACGCTACTTATCTTACGAATTAGTACTTTATGCTTATACGCTTTATAAATATACTTAAAAACAATTAAATTTTTAATCTATAAAGAACAAGTTTTGAATATAAATTCGAACGATTGCTAACAAATAAACATAATAATACTAAGAAACAAGCACTACTGATTTTTATTTTAAAAACCGGCTCGTGTAGCCGCTTACCTATAATGATTTTAGAGAAAATCCCTACTGCTACAAAGGTTATACTACTAGCAATATTCCAGAGGCTGGTTGGATTTCGAAGCTTCGGTATAATCCATTTGATGTCGTATACCATTGCACTACCTTCCGTTAGTTAAATTGATGGAATAAATTGCTGTACGGCACTTCTTCCGGACGACTGGGAAGCGCCTTCCCCGCGAGAAATCGTCTACTCTTTCGTAACTCACGACAACCATCTTCGTGCCAACTTCACGCCATATTTCTCGATACCATCACGTGGTTAGCCGATCGAATCCGAATACGTCCGAACATTGTCGACTATTGGAGTATTTAATTCAAAATTAAAGGCGCCTTCATCACGTCCTCTTGCTTCGACTATGCTAATATGTTTCGCTATTCAGCTGACTGCAGTTTCTAATCTTCGTTAAATATTTAATTTTCCTTTTCGACTAAAAGGTAAGGAATATAATGTTTCTTTAGATGATTATCACTTTTACGTAAGAATATTTTGTTTTTATAAGGCTTCACGTGAGTCATCACCATAATATATAATGTAAATTTGAGGTACCACCTGTAACATAAATTTGACTTTGTGAATTATTATAAAATGTTTTTTTACCGTGAAAAATAATATAATATAAAAATGATTCATAATGAATTATAAGGTTAATAAGCTTGAACTTTCTACCCTTCAATTTTATATGTTGTAAATAAGATTTTATAGCATATAAAATAACGTAAATGAATACCGATTCGGCATTCAGTTACAAAGAGTGTAAGAGAAACAAAATTGAAAAATTGAATAACGCACGATGACAAAAGAAAGCTATTGAATGCAAATTTCTTGACTTAAAAGTCAAACGTGAATTTCACGTTTCCAGTGATAAACAAATTTATAAGCACATTATTCCAGATGGTGATCAACGCAGTCTCGTTAACGCAATTTCAGAATTATGAGAGATACATTATAATAATCATGGTACGCTCGTAGCAAGCGTAATAGTAAACTGTCCGAGAGATTCCAGATAACCATTCACGAGACGAACGGATGTACAATAAGACACAGATGTCTACGAAGTTGTGCCTCTGGCGGTGACGTTGCACTTGCAATGTCAGCCGAACACCTATCAGAAGCTGTTGTGAGAAAGAACGCTCAATGGTTATGAAGAGGCAGGGGGTGGAGGAGGAGGCGTATACGATGATCGAGTACATACATTAGGAGCTTCAGGTTAAGTTCATGCGCAGAGGAAGAAAGGACGAAGTACGGGAGCATCGAAGGAGGTGAAAAAGAAGGGAAAAGATACAATGATGCGAAGCAAAGTCGTCGGCCGCGGGGGAAGGATGAGAGGAGAATGTCCGGTGGCATGTGAGAAGTGGGGGCCTGACGCGAGCAGAGAAGCAACCAGTCGAAGAGGCATGAGAGTGGGGGAAAAGGGCCTCATCTCAACAGCCAGTCCGATTCGAGTCTCTCGACTGCGTGTTGCCGTGCCATCGTACATACGAGGTACCTTTCCAGTTTACAACTGTAGAGAGGATACCTTGGAGCATCATACCAAGGCGAATCGTGTACCATTCGAGAATCGACCCCAAAGTGTCCTCTTCGTGACGTATATATTTCTTCTGTTCATTCGTTTTTCAAGAAAACGCCGCGTTTTTCCACAGCAAACAACTATCGGACCTGAAACCATCGAATTAAAAACATTGACTAGACATAAAAATGCGATTAACACAAAAAACCGATCAACTCGTACGGATGAAGCTTTTTTACTTATCTTTATTCACCTGTATAACCTTGAGATGACAGTTCCGACGGTGGCGTTAGTGCTACTGCCGACAATGCGCTCGTCTTACAGCAAGCTTCTCGATCGTTGAACCGCGAACGGTTTACCGAACACGTCCGTGAAGTGATCATGTCCACCCTCTGTGAAATACGAGAGACTCGACAGTGATGCGATAATAGGAGAGAGAAAAAAAAACAAAACAATATCAGAAGAAAGGTTACGTATCGGTGGGATCGAGAGAAAGAGAAAGGGAAGGCGAAGAAAAGAGAAACAGAGTGAGAGGGAAGAAAGCGAGTCGAGCGTTCAGCTTGACTCGAGTGCAGTGTACGGTGATGCCGCGAGGATGCCACCGTCGTCGGTCCTTTCGACACGATATAGGACGGCGCGACGGTATCCCGTGATCTGTCGGGGCCCCACGACTGTGTGCCACGACATTGGGCTATTACTCGCGCGGTGCGGTGCAAGTGCAAGTGCAGGTGCAGCTGTGAAGTGGTGCCAGTTCAACGACGAGAGCGTACGTGCAGAATATTACGCGACGACGCGAGAAGGAATTCGTGGTTGGCGATGCTGCAAACCAGAAATCTTCGTATTTAATGATCTGCCAGCGACGCTTTCGAAGACAGATAGATTAGTATTCTCGTGTCCGCGCATGTGTGTCGTTACGTGTTCCGTGAAAAACATCGTTCTTTGTTTGAAAACCAGCTATAAAATCGGTATACGAGTAACATCCGCGCGAGAAACGGTGAATTCGTATTGCAGCAAGTTCTCGCCAGACTCGAGCGACTCAAGCTATCCCAAGCATCGTAGTTTCAGCATCTCGGCTGCAGCAGAGAGAAAGCAACAGGTATGTGTATAGAGTATACGTCCCGTATTCTCGGTGGTTGCACGTTATACGATCGCGTTGCCTGTTCGTTCGCGCACGAACGTGCGCATGCTCTTGATCGAAGATCTCGCCGTGCACAAGGCAATATACAGCAGGCACCGGTGACTCTGTGTGTATGTCTTTCATCGCGGAAGAACTCCAGTTCAGCCGAGTGAGGCGAGGTCGTCTTCTTGTATCTCTACTCCCGTGCATACAAGTTTTGCTACTTTTCTATTCCTCCACCTTTGAATAAGATGATCCTGCAAAATAGATTCGTATATAGTCGCGCAATTCATATAGAACTTTCTTTCGGTTAATTTTATGCCTTTCCTCTATAAAGGACTCATTCAATATCACGTATAGTCAATTTATTTCAACGTTTCATTCAAACGTTCAAAATATAACGATAATTTCATCGCATATTTTGATATTGTGACAATAGATACCGATATTAATTAGACATCAAATCCTCACTGAATTAACTTCTTATTGATTGAGATTATCTTTATTATTACTCGATATTCGAAGGGTAATAGAAATTATCTAAATTTACCTTGACATTGGTATCGACTGAAACAACAAGCATAGTTATAAAATGGCGTAACGTATCGGATATCGAAGATGAGATTTCAATTAACGTTATCAACGTTTCTTATCGATTGCATCAAAACTTCTCTGACGAAAATTGGGTGCCCATTTGGTAATTGCGATAGGCCACCTACTCTTTTCGGGGAATGTTAATTGGTCGTTTCACGAATTATAAAGCACCAAGGGGAAAGGACTGAACGACCAGTTGCTATCGCTTCCATTAACATACCTGAGTTCACCCTATCGTTGCCGTTGCACGCTAGCGACGCTTAACGTTAACGACGCAAAAGGATACTAATTACAGCAACCTGCAGCCACTTCTGTACACCGTGCGCCAAACCATAGCCCACTTTCCTTATTTTTCGCGCTTTCGTTTCTCCCAGCTGTAAGAAGCAATTATGACAACTTAAACTAATTATCGTCGTTTATTTAGTCCTACAAACACGATAGAAATTGCTAGTGTTAGCTTGCGAGTGTTCCGACAGTATTTCGAGATGGCTCTGCGTGAGATGGCACGTCATATTATACACAGGATGATCATAATTGTACAAACGAAATAAACGAGCACTACGCAAATTGGATTTTCAGAGTGATTTCGGTTTTGCGAGTGTTCAGGATGATGACGGAATGTTTTGTCGGAAAATATACACGTCTGGGCCACATGGATGTACGTATAGAATGTTTGTTAAGAACCATAGCGTCGGCTCATTTAATTTTATCGAAGGGCTCTTCGAGTAAAGCTTGAAACGTGCATCGGACAAAATTACACAGCACGTATACGACTTCCCCGTATATAGCTTTATTAAAAGTGCAACGCGTAGGTAATCTCGTGGTTACGGTGATCAGACGCGCATGATCGTGACCATTTTGTTTGCGGCTATGAAATTTGACTTGCCCTCCCTCTGAATGTTCCTTATTCGAGATGGTAAATTGCGTGAACTACTGTCGTTCAAGAAGGAATCTGTGCTATTGTGCCAGATGTCGGGTTACGCGATAATATCCAGAAGCGAAGCGCGAAGATGAAAATGTCAATCGAAGGAATGTCGGTCAAGAAAGTAATACGGTTATTGGTAGAACGCTGATAATGCGTTATTTACCTGTCACGCGATATTAACCCTTTGCGGTCCGAATTATATTTCAATTTTGTTACCAGTAGCCCTTAACGTTTCTAAATTTATTATTTGGAATTTATTTCGACTAAAAAATAGGGCTATTTAAATAAATAAAGGAAGAAAGAAATTCGATTAAAAATCAGTTATATTTACACTGTTATACTTTGTAATTTTTAAGTGTAAATCTCTTGAAACAATTACCCAATGTCTAGTCACACTGGATATAGAACCGCAAAGGAATAAACCATAAAAAAATGTCTAAATTTATTATTTGGAATTTATTTCGACTAAAAAATAGGGCTATTTAAATAAATAAAGGAAGAAAGAAATTCGATTAAAAATCAGTTATATTTACACTGTTATACTTTGTAATTTTTAAGTGTAAATCTCTTGAAACAATTACCCAATGTCTAGTCACACTCGATATAGAACCTCAAAGGGTTAAGTAAAGGAAATCCGTATTGAAAGCGATTCGTCGGATTGTATAAAACGATACAGTGACTATTCCGCGTGAAGAATAAACACCATATCCGTAATTAATCGTCCGTCTAATTTCTCGGGTATCGTATTACATGCAACATGCAATTGCATCGGTTAGTAAAGTATCAGGTACTGTGTGGCTTGGCTTAATCGTTCTCTTGTCCTTCGTGATTTTACAAATCGTGGCACGTGACAGTCGCAAGACCATGAGCGACCTTGTAGTTCCTGTCACGGTCTTTCATAAAACTTCGCGTGGTTCAGTTTGCTTTATTGCACATTGGGGGTCGTGTAATGACCGCTGTGGTTAAATTCCTCGTCCTTCCTTTTTCTCTGTCGATGTCAATTTTTGTACGCCTACCGTGCGTGGCTATGATCGACCTTCGACGTTACCCTCTTTCGCACACGATCTCGAACCTACGTCGGTAGAGATCGTTTTCTTTTTTTTTCTGTTTCGAAAATTTTGTTTTCGGTTAATTTCATAATCCCTTGGCCCGTTTTTCCCTACAATTTTCAATTTCGTTTTATCGGCTGTGACCGCGCGTTTGAAAAAAAGCAATCGATAATCAAGCTAAACGGCGGGATAACTTATCGACTCTCGTTCCCGGTAGTTTTGTTTCGTTTCGTTTCCACGCACGCACAGCTGCGTCATTATTTTTGATCGCATCTCTAAGGGGAAATATTTATAATACCGACGGCGAAAAAAAGGGCGACCAACAAGAAACCGAGAATACAAGGATACGATGGAAAAAGGGGGAGAAGAGCATGATGAAACTGTCGACATTTCTCACACGGTATACAAAGATTTTCGTTGTAATAAAATTTCTAGAAGGCGTAATTACCTGGTGTCGGTTAATCGATGGCGATCGAAGCGTATGGGACATCGGTTACCCGTTAATTACCGGTTTTCATTATTAATCCGAGCAGGACGTAATCACTCGTGTTCCTTCCTATTAGATAGCGCCTTTAATTAATTATTTTCGCGACACACATCGTTGCAGACGGCAGAAAATAGAGGGTTGGTAAAATGCTCGGTTAAAAACTGCGCAGGCTTCGCGGATAAAAGAGATTTGCAGGAAACTAGTATGACAGGACAAGATGGAGGAGACTATTCTTAAATTTGACCAAGATTGATGATCGGCAGGAGTAACCCCGTAAAAGTTTCCCCACGATGCTTTTCAACAGCATCAACCGAGATAGAATAACGCAAGAACTGCACGCGCATATTTATGAATATATGTTAATTTCATCGTTCGACGTATTAAAGGAATCATTTGTCTGATTTAATAACGCGTTGGTAGGTTTGGTTACCGTAGAATTTACGATAATTATTATAATTTATGGTAATGGACGATATTAACTTTTTAAATTGGACTTGGTACTCCTTAAATTGAAGATCGCGACAACGATAACATTTGCATAAAGACGAATAAAGCGACAAGTTTTCGTGAAAAATTATATTTAGATTAAACCGAAACGGAAGGTAACGGCGATAAGAATTTCTCGATCGACAAGATAGCCCGAATGATAGCAATTTAATCTATAATAACATTTTGTTCTTTGTTGTAGAATGCTGTCACCTGGTCAAGAGAGCCAGTCTAACACTTACTCGCATGGTAATATCGTTCTTCAAGGTGCACCCTGCGGTCAATGTCGAGATTTATGCCCGGCGGGATACGTTCCACATTTTTGGCGGTGAGTAATTAAATACATTTTACATATATTATTCCCTAAAAACCAGTATTCCGTGTTAATTCTATTTTTACAATATACCGATTAAAAATCTATCAGAATTGCTTTCATCGATACGTTGTCGATGAAATTGCAAGTCGCAAACAATTGCAAACAAATTACCAATTTTCACGATTGATTATTTTCTTTTTCATTCTCAGGGAAAACGAGAAAAAAAAGCTTTATTTTTCTAATGCGTCTGCGATAAAAGTGAAATCGATCACGTTCTGCGCTAGTTGTTATTTCTACGTTTTACCGGCGGAGCAGAGTTATCGCTATGCGACAATACCCACTGAAATGTTGTCAAATGAAATGTCCGATCAACGAAGACACGTAATTGCTTCTGTAATATCGGCTAAAACCAACTGCAATATCGCAAGACACACGCAATGCCCCTTTGATTTCCTCCGACTTGTCAGAAAACGAAGTAAAACGCTGCGAACGAAACCGGTGAAACCTGGTGCGCTTTGTCGCAATAAAAACCAAGGAGGCGGATAAACAGCTTCGAAACGGAAAATTAAGTTAAGTCGAAGGAAAGAGAAGACGAGAGATCTACGTCGGCCTAGTCTCGATCCAGGAATCGATAAAACGAAGTAGCGCGTCGTTCCACCAGAGTGACCAATCTTCGCATAACCGATTCGCGTTACGCGAATTGATATCGTGACAGCTTCGTTCTTGGCTTGATAACGTATAACGTTGCTCGACTGTTAAATGCTGTTTCCTGGCATATTTAGATCTTGTAAATAAGAAATCTTGATGCAAATTATACAGGGAATATTGAAAGTTATCTCAGCGACTATTTGTTATTGGCGAAACGCTGTTTCGCGAGTAAATTTAGAGGCGTGTTAACAACTCTTCTATCGCATGCTATCATACTCCTAACGTGTGAAATGTATGACATCCTTATAATTCTGATATTATAATCTAAACTATCATACATATGTTCACCGGTTTATTCTACTGTATTTACATATATATATGGTGTCCCAGAAAACGTAGTACTACCATCAAGGGGTGAAAAAACTGTAATTTCTCAGGAAAAAGTGACCCGAGATTACTGTCCAAAGTTGTTGCTAATTTTCAAGAAAAAATAGGGGAAAAAATAAGAAGTATTTTTATTTACTTTTATTACAAGTAAATATACATATGTTCTNATAATATAGATGAATAGTATTGTACAATATAAAAGTTTATCAAATTTAGTATGCAACTGTTACAGGTTAAAATGAAATTATTAATTTTATTTTTCGCGTGATATTTAATAATACTTTATGCGGTATGAGAAGCACATATCGTGCCCACCATACTATCCAGTGACATTGCGAACGTGTCTCAAGAAAACGGTATATGCATTCCAGTGATAAACCGGGAAAATTCTAATGAATATACACATTACAGACGCAAAGGGGTTAACAGGAAGTCTCTACCAAATGATTCTTTATACAGCCTGTTGCTACTACTTGCATTTACTTCTGTGAATATATGTACCCAATGATGCTTATTCTATAGTAATCTTCAACAATCCATTTGGTTAAAACACATGTAGACTTAATATTATTTTTCCATAATTATGGCTTATTTTGTCATAAAGAATTACCATCGTGTAATAGGATTACAACAATTCTCCTCTCTTCTTTTTAATACATATATATAGTACCACTGAGATTCCCACAAAACCCTTTCAACCGCCAGCATCCTCGATCGCTCTGTACCGCGTAAAATTTCCAGCAATTCCGCTGAATTATTCCACGAAATCCGCGTCATTTCTCTTCGTTCGAAGAATCGGTAATACAGAACACACGAAACGCGTCCAGATTGGTAGAACGTGTTGTGCAAATAACGGAGGGTCGATTTCCCGTGGGCAGACAGGCACGGGGTAGCGCTACCGATGGTGGTGGTAAGTAGAAGGCGGTTGAGGCGTAGAAACGTCGTGGAGCGTGTCCGTGGATCTGTGGAGGCAGCAAGGGAAGATCGAAAGAGGGCAAAAGGAAGATTCTTCTCGGCTTCGGGTCGTGGGGTCGACTCGTCGGTCTCACGCGAGGCCTGCGTGCAACGAGACCGGCGATGGGCCGTTCCAAGACGAATCGGCTGGCAACCGAGCTAACCGATGAGAAAGAACGAGAGACTGTACACCACCAGCTCGCCAAACGATCAGACGGTAAGGGGAGGGAGGGAAGAGGGATGTATGTTGGTCTGTAATTAACATACCGAGCCCCCTCCCCTCCCCGTGTAAAGTTGGTCCGTTGGTTCGCAGGTTCACCGAGCGCGATGCGGCTCGTTGTTCCCTTAGAAAGCTTTGTTCGACCCACCGAATATCGCTGTTTCGATTTTTCGATAAGTTAGACCGAAGTTGCATCATCCGATCTAGCTATATATCTTGTTTTTAAACATCGTTTACCGCAAGCTGTCCGATTTTTGGTTGTAGGGAACCTGTGGATTTTATAGATATTATTATGTAATATTTAGCGAGAATGGCGTGTAATTAAATTCATAGTAAGTTGTATATATTTTATACCGTAAGGCTTTTTACCCCTTAGTCTACAATGTGTGAAATTCGTGGTAAGGAGACTGAGGAAAACATGAATAACACAAGCGACTAGATAGGAGACTCGTAGATAGGACGGAACGTATCCATCCGTGAAAGCATTATACGTCCCTCATTTCACTTTCATAGCAGTGCACTAAGGCGTCGATAACCTAACGGATGTAAATTGTATTAGTAGTATGCATACTTCTGGAGATTATAATAAATTATAGTAGGTTAGAAAATACGTGATTATACCTGATCGAAGTATCTAGAGTATTAAACCTTTTCTTTTGCTCAATCCACTAGCTGGAAGTTGTCAATGCTCTCTTTCGAGTAACAGTTTCAGTTGTAATACCATATCGTTCAAGTTTTTATACCACTTTCATTTCTTGTATTGTCTCCAGGATATACGATCTACAGGGCAGAGGATCGGTATTCTTCTCTGTTCCTGAGAAGGATGTTAAAGTCTTTTTCTTTTGCTATAGTTACTTGTCTTGCGAGTTTCGAGGTTAGGGCTCGCGGTTAGTCATTAGCCGTGGATCATTAATCCCCTATCGAATTTATCTGCTAACTCGAGGCGCGCGGTGGTAAATCATAGCGTGGCGTTTTACGACGATACCGGGCTAACGAGCAGCCTCATTCTGTCGATGACTGTTTACGGAAAACACGGCCGACATTTCCGCACAGCATAATAAAGGAACCGTTCGATGGATTTGAGCTGTGTTTAAGATCGTTCCGTGTCTGGTCATAATTTCCCCTGCAATTCGATAATTCGTGTTAAATTATACAAGAAACCTTTGATCGGTTATAAATTGTAACTTAGTAAATTGTGATTTGCATATTAAGAAATTATAATTTCACACCTTTGTAATTTCCTTGTGAAATAAATTCTTTCTGCAATGCTATGAAACGTTTCTTCGGTATAATTCAAGACCGGAGGTTTTCAGCGAGGTATTACCTTCTATGCGCGCAAAGAAAAGGGGGCGATGAATCGAAACGCCATCTCGACTTTTAAAATCGAAGCTACTAACGTATTACCGATAGACGCAAGAAAATATGATCGACCGTGTACTTATGTACATGTATATAGGGTTCGTTGTTTTTCTCCTGGAAAAGAGTAGTCGAGTTTCCTAGACTTCGATTGCGTATACGAACAAAAACTGAACGGAAACAGGATAAGCTGCGGTGCGAACATGTGTTTTCTTGTTGGTACGGACGAAGATCTAGGTATAATCAAAAATCGTGTAGTCAATTTAGCAGTTGAGCCGAACCCAACCTTTCAGACTTTCAGTCAGTGTGGTGTGTTTACGATGTACGAAGAGTATACGCGAACGCGTACAATGAAGATCCACGGTCCTGATACCGAGACTGACTTTCTATTCCCATTTCAGAGTCCAATCAATACATCTCGTGTATCCAGGGTTTCTACTTTATTAGAACATCGCTTTAATTAACGCCCAATTGGTGTGTACTTGTAAATCATGAAGAGATGGCAGAGACTCCTTGTTAAACTATTCTCACACAGTGTTCATGGTTGTTTTCATTGCAGTCGTAAAAAGAAATGGTCGCCTTTACCTCGGAGGTTAATCAATGTACTTAATTTGGGGAAGAAAACAATTCTGTTTCTTCGTAGAACTGGACGAAACTGGATATAAAATTAGGGAGAACAGTAGATATAAGAAATATCTTCTAATCTTATTCGTCCATATTTGTATTAAAATGTACTTTCTACCCATATAGCTTTAGGGTATTTACAATTTGTATATCTTCCTTTTGAATCTCTTCATTTATTTATTTCTCGACCGACTTCATACGAATTATCATCTCCGTCTGTAAACAGAATCGGAAACGTTACGGTGTAACGTTACGGAAATCACGATGTCCCATTGTCTGCAGCGCAAGATGCTCCATCGTTGGTTGGCTGTGTCGTGGCCGTGATTAACATCATTTGCAGGATCCCCCGGGAGGGGAACTCGTTAGGATCATTAAGGTTCTTACGCTCGGTACGAGCCAACGTGTCAACGCGTTTGACAGAACGTGTAATCAACAACGAGCACGACGACGAGGTTATGGGTTCCCCCGACAATGCGTTCCAATAAGTAGTACACGTATACACAGTGTGTGCTCGTTCTTGAGGACAGGCGTCATACTAAAGTCCGATGAAATACGATTCATTCACCATGGCCGAAACGATAAGGTTAGAAGGGAATTCTTGCACTGTCTCCGTAAAGCTATTTTTCAGTCGTTTTTAAACCGTCAAACTCGATCGCAGTTTTATCTGCCGTTCCCAGCTTTAATTTCCCTCTGCTTATCGGTGCCTGTTCCTGGAAGCTTAAAATTATCTTTGATGCGAAAAGGTAGTGTGCTGCCTGTTACACAGATATTTTATTCTAAAAAGAGAAGTCTCTTCTTGGAGGCCGGCGCCAGCTGGTAGTGGGGGAAGAAGGTAAAGAGAATAAGACAGAACGTTCCAGCGTGTTCGTCAAAATGAAGGCTTTCTATCTTACGTTCTTGTTTCGCTGTTTTTCGTGTCCCTTGCGTGTGAGTATCAGCCGATAGAGGGGGGATTCTGTGGAAGTCGCGCAGCTTATCTGCGAGGAATCTGGCCAGGTATTTTTATCGGGATCTTGAACGTTTTACTTTAGGAAATTATAGTCTTCCGATGTTGCTTTCCATGTTATGTTTATTGGACGGAAGATTACGCAGGGAAATAAAAATTGAATATCTTCGTGTCCTGATTTCCTTTTTAGCCCGGCTTTCGGTTCAATGCAGGGTGATAGATGTTGATAACAGTAATATCTCGGATAACTAAAAATCACAAAAAAAGATCCATTTCTTTAAAAAAAAATCCTAAACAACTGTTTAAAATTTAAAAAAGGGACATTAACTTAACAGAAATAA
This sequence comes from Euglossa dilemma, assembly GCA_002201625.1. Lineage (NCBI taxonomy): Eukaryota > Metazoa > Arthropoda > Insecta > Hymenoptera > Apidae > Euglossa > Euglossa dilemma. Next base: position 1,849,878 of record NIJG01000011.1, on the reverse strand, counting down.
AATTTGAACAAAAATGATTCCAACGTTAACAATTCAATTTATGCTTTGTGTACATCCGTCGTACTTACGTAACTAAAAAGAATTGAAATAATTGTTGGACCTGACCGCTCGTAAAAGTCGTTGACAAAGATAAACGCTTTTATTTTGCCCCGAAAAAGTATGCCCCTAAAAGTTCAGCCTCTGGACGCTGATTTCTTCACGTTCATCGAACCGAGAACAGAAAGGGTTAGAAGAGAAGAAGAATGTCGCTCCGCGTTGCAGGTTTCGTATGAGATCTTGCAAAAACTTGAAGACCTTTGGTTCCTCTTGTCCCGGCTCCATCCGTAACTCGTTCCCTCACTCGCCAAGCTCGTCGTTCTTCTTTCGACGTATATCCCCGAATGCAGGCCGTGCAGTTTCACTTGTTGTTGCATCGCTCCTCTCGCGGTTTCTTCCGCAAGGCTTATCCATATGCAACCATTACTGCTTCTTTCAATCGTGTTTCTTTCCGTCCGTAATTTCTTGTTGCACTAAAAACAGGAGAAGTTCATTAAATTTGTTAACTTAATTTCTAGAGAATATTTTTCAAAATGTACAAACTTATAAGAAGATGCATGATCCAATAGAATTTGTTAATTCAGTTTCATTTTAAATTTGTTAACTTAATTTCTAGAGAATATTCTTCAAAATGTACAAACTTATAAGATGCATGATCCAATAGAATTGTTTTATTTTCTATTATTCAGTTCATTTTAACATGTTTTTTATTCAGTCCAATTTGATTCGACAATTTTGATTCAGTTTGTTTGCGCTTTTCTTTCCAAACTGTTTGATGAATTTTATCCATCTGGAATACATAATTGAATTTAACTTGTAATTTGGGTTGATATAGTTTCATTTTATACTCACTTAGTATTTGACGTAATTCAACATATTAGAAAGAATCAGGATTAAACGCGAATTTCACAGAATTCAAGACGAAGTTATGCGGTTCTGGTCGGAACGACGCCGCTTTTGCACAGAATCATTTTTACGGCAAAGAATCCGGCCACTTTTTCTGATTCTTTCGGCCCACCTTTCTATACCGCGTTCAGAGGCCGCTTCGTGTCCTGCCTTTTACGGTACACGTTGCTCGCCTCGGAAGCCGCTAATTAGCTTTGCTCGCGTTCATCTCTGAACGTTTAATCGGACCGGCTATATTCAGACTCACTCGAACACTGTTCTGGTTCACTTAAAACGAGGTTACTCCGATTCTGAACTGCAACAGAAAGTCGTAAAAAAAAGATTATACTTTAGCATAAATATTACCGACTAAACGATAAATATAATCGCACTTGAGCAAACGTGACTGTAGCGCAGTATGAAACTAGTATTCTTTTATGGCGTTAGGCGAACGCAAGATACATTTCCTAATGTGAACAAGTATTTTCGAATCTCGGGTGTTTCAAGAATAAAGAATAAAGAAGTTCGTATAATCGTGTTACGATTACCGTTACAAAATAACTTTTGGTCCTGAAAATACTCCATGGTTTTTCATTATCGTCGTGTATTGAGAACTTTCTCGATCTCGACCGACTTTCCGCATAGCGTCATCGAAAAAGGAGAGGAGAGTCGAGGAACTGCAGCCGAAGTGTGAACGTGGGATCTATCAACGGAGGAACGGGGAATTGTGTCGGTATGGTGAAAATTAACGGTGCGTACTGTACGGCGCATTCCCTTCGCCCTCTTTCCCCTCTGGAATCTTAATAGACCAATGAAATTAACTCTTCCTACTGTTGTTACGAGTTCAAACACGAAGACAGGCTATTTTACAAAAATTTTTAATCCTATCACACGTATCACCAATTCTATACTAATGTATCATACACATCCCACCTCTAACTCGAATATTTTTTCAAAATTAATGAAACCAAACATGATCTACATTTAAATACAATTTCAAACATTTCACGAGTTTAAGGTTTAAGATACTGATTCAGAATAACAAATCAGTTTGTTTTTTACAGTGATCAAGTAAGATGTAGTTAAAGCTAGCATATAAGTATTTCCAATCCGCATCGACCAATCCACTCCAAGTTACCGACTGTTTTTTACAGTGATCAAGAAAGATGTAGTTAAAGCTAGCATATAAGTATTTCCAATCCACATCGGCCAATCCACTCCAAGTTACCGAATATTCCCATGAACCAGCGCACGAAACCTGTCACGGGTTACCACTCAGGATACTCCAGGGATCTTATTAACCGTCAGCGATTAAGACGAGGTGAAATAGGAGGAAAGAGTGTCGCCCGTGTTTCAGCAGAAATCGACCGAGGTGAATTTAATGGTAAGAAGCGAAGCGGATTCATGGAAAGATCGTTAGACAAGGAGAAGAAAGAAAAGAAACAATGCGATTAGACAGAAAGGGGTACGGTTTTTCATATGTTCGTTAGTGCAACGTGCGGCACGATAGAAATGCTATGAAAACGCAGTCCCCGAGAAAAATCGCACTGCCCCCGCGTACTGACCAAGCTTGAGCGCGCGTGGAATGCGACAAAACCCGATTTCGCGTCCTTTTTTTCGCCTTGTTGCACGACTGATAATCGAAGAGGATGATTTCACTGGAATCGCGGGCTCGTTGGCGGTCGGTCACGTAGCCGCAACTCCACAGTCCTTCTCCCACCTTCTGGTCCTTTTGATTAGACGCTTTATTAAATATTTCAACCGCCATTACCTTGGCGTGGCCACCTACGAGGGGTCGAAATTTATTCCAGCGTTTGCTATGCGGTCACTTCTTTTTTTTTTCAAATGACGCGTAGCGGTTCCAAGGGTTAAACCTACGGGAGAAAAAATATTTGTGTTATATCGTATAAACCTGTCTAATGAGGTTCTTTTTTATGAAATTTGTTGTATATGAAACTTTTTTACCTAATGGTGCCTATTGTACCATATAGATTATTATTAAATACAGATTAATCGATATACGAATAAATTAATAAATACTTACAACCTAATTGTATTAAAATAAAGTTATTTCAAAATTCTTTCCAAAAGTTCCCTAGATTGTTATACAGATTGTCATCCAGTACTCGCTATCCTCTACCACCTGTTTCTGCTTTTCCAGATACAATCTTATCATTCGCAGCAAATATCAATCGACTTGACCCACGTTTTCCAAGCTCTAGGTCTTCTTTCTTGTCTCTCTATCGAGTGTTTTACGTGTGTAGTTACCATTGGAGTCAGAAAGAGAGTTTGCATCCGACCGTTCGACTACGTGGTCATCGGGATGACGCTCGTCGTTCCTGAAATCGTTAATTGCGTTTAATAGGCAGATTTACGGGTTTTTGCTCGGTCTCGGTGTGCGCCGTTTCGCAGTCGACACGTTGTTTACGCGACCGCGTACCTACATGGCCGTTTGTCAAGCGTTAAACACTGGTCACCCTCGGACCTCTCCCATTTTCCACCCCCATAGGCCGTGGGCGATAGCGAGGCTCTCTTGATTAACGAGACACCCCATATATATCCGGCGCAACCTCTCGCCCCTTCTCCGCCGATAGAGGGGAGATCGCATTGTTGCATTCGTGCTTTACTGCATATTGCGCTGCTGCCACGATCGCTATGCTATAACTCTGACGTTTTCCTGATATCGGCTGCTATACCTTAGAACAAATGGTTCACCTGTTCTTTTTATTAACCCTTTGCACTCGAGAGGCGACTGTCAGTCACCATCAAATTTTAAAAGCCCATCTTAATTAATATATAAAGTTTAAGATAACATAACGACATGCGAGATATCGAAATCAAATAATTTTTTACGATTATTATACGATTCTTTATTTACCACTCAAAAAAATAATGTCAGTTTTCTAGCAGAAAATTTGTGAATTTCTACTCTTCTTTTATCAAAAATTAGGCGAGTGCAAAGGGTTAAGCATGGTGGGCATCGGAATTACGGTGTGCTTTAGACAGATGATTGTAAAAGGAGATTGATTCGAGATTTGAAAGATTTGAAAAAGCGTTTCTTTCTTTTGATTCTTACTAAAATCTGAAATTCATAGCCGAAATGACTAGAATTTGTATGGAATCTCACGTAATATAATGTATATCAATTGTCTAAAGTTCAGCTCAGTAGCTTGGATTTTTATAAAATAAAAAAATTGCAAAATTGTAGCTTTAGTCCGTTTCAGTTCGCATCATTTCGCTTTCATCTGTTTCAATCGATAAATGTCTGCTTCGATCCTTTTCAATCCACTTCAACCTGCTTCGACTCGATACAATCTGCTTCGATCCGCTTCGATCCGCCTCGGTCTACTTCGATTCGCTTCGATCCGCTTCGGCTTACGTCGGTTTAACTGTTACATTTCTGATTTGCATCATCCGTACACTTCACTGTTTTATGAAATATGCACTTTTGCGGCAACCTATCATTGCAAACGCGTGTAATGCCATTATGGACTGAGCCTTATAACCTTACTAACCTTTTATGACCGTTTGAATAATGCGTCTGGTTGCTTTTAACTTGAATCACCTTGTATGTATCGTCCCTACAGACTCGTTGTTTTAATGCGCTGTTAACCATCGATTGCTGATCGAATTAATACGCGCTAAGCACGCTAAATGCTTCGTATCTGGAGAATTTCGAAATTCCAATATTTGTTAACTCTCTTCCTAGAGTTTGTTCTGCACTCGACCTAAAATCGATANTATGAAATATGCACTTTTGCGGCAACCTATCATTGCAAACGCGTGTAATGCCATTATGGACTGAGCCTTATAACCTTACTAACCTTTTATGACCGTTTGAATAATGCGTCTGGTTGCTTTTAACTTGAATCACCTTGTATGTATCGTCCCTACAGACTCGTTGTTTTAATGCGCTGTTAACCATCGATTGCTGATCGAATTAATACGCGCTAAGCACGCTAAATGCTTCGTATCTGGAGAATTTCGAAATTCCAATATTTGTTAACTCTCTTCCTAGAGTTTGTTCTACACTCGACCTAAAATCGATAAGATACAGTCAATTGAATCGATTCGTTAAATTTAGTTCGACGAAAATGAATATTATACCTGTTATTTATAATTCGATTGCATTTTTATTTCTTCCATTCGATACGTTTCATTTCTTCTTCTGTTCCCTGCGCTAGTACTCAATTAGCTTTATTTACTTCAAGTGCGGCCATTTTATGGCGCTCTATCCTATTCCTTTTGAACGAATGTAAGAATAACGTGGCGAACATTTAAACTACAAGAACCATTCATTAGCAGGTATTACAGTTTCGTATAACCGTTCTATAAAAATGATTCCACGATAATTCTCAAGCTCTTAATAGCTTCCCTCACCTAACTATTCTAACTACGGACCTCTCCCTACAATCATCATCACTCCTGTGCGCTATACACATGTACCCCATACACGATTCGAGTACGATGATTGCAGTGGAAAAAGAAGACCGTGCACGTCTTAACGAAAAGAAGTCGAATTCACGCGGCGGATACGTGCACGCGGTGGATACGTGCACGCGGCCAAACGGACTGGCATAATCGGCCATGGTGGGGACGATACTCGTAGTGGGGAGAGGAGGTAATAAGAAGGACCGAGGCACGAGTCGACTCTTGGCCACAGAGCAGTAACGGTGTACGGTTAAGAGCGGGACAGCAAGGATGGGAATTAAATGGGGCGGACTCTTGATTAGTTTGCTCGTCCACCCTGCCTCAGACCACTCCCATGTTTAATCCAGCATTATGAATATTTTCTCCTCGTCTCGCAGACGGACCTTCCAAACGGGGAAAAAGCACAGTATGTTTTTGACCAGTAAACACACAGGCTGTGGTCCATACCCTTGTTACATGTCGTATCTTGGGGCGAGTTTTGTTATTGTCATCGTCGATGGTGCTGGCGCTACTGCGTCTGGTGCCCTCTTAGAATCAGCGATTTCGTTTATGTATCGTGTCTGGCTGAACTCTCGTAGCTTGAGGGTGGAATTAAAACGCATTAGGATACTGAGGTCTGGCGTGCAGCGAAATGGTGATGTTACGAGTTCTTGAAGAGTTGTTTAATTCTCTGGATAGATTCCGTCGTGGCCACTGGGATAACCCTGCTGAAAATATTTTAAATTACTGGCATTAGTAATTCAATTTATATCTCATTTTCTAAATTCTATCTTTCTGTTTTGTAAAATGATACTGTGAAACTTACCATAATTAGTGTGTTTCAATAAAATCCTGATATAATCTCTTTTTAAGTGATTTATAGTTATACGAATCAAAAATTAATTTCGTTAGTCTGAATATTCGTATATCCTTCTGTCTACACGAGCGACCATTTTGAATTCCAGTGGTTACAAGAATTACGAAGAAACCAAGATCTTCGTGTCTTTTGTGACATTCGCGTATCGCCAAAAGGGTTTCCACTTCAAAGCGAAGGAAGCCGCGGGCGTTAAATAAGTTTGCCCGACTGACAGTTTGGAGGAGGGGAAATCCGGTCGTTTTGGCCCTCTGAAGCGTCGGGACGCGTTTCGGATGCCGGCGCGTCGCGAGAAAATCGCGTAGAGAAAGATGGAGAAGAGCCTCTGGTCGCTTTACGACACTAACCTCTCTTCTCTAACCCCGATCCTCCCTCTGCAGGCTGCGAATGAATCTTTTGCTGGGTAATTAGGCAGATTACTTTCCGGAGTCGTTCTGCTGCCGGTTTCTTACTCGACTCTAGCCTACGGTATATATTTCGGCTGCTGGGGCGGAGAACAATTAAAGGAAGAAATTCTTTGGTCCCCGATTGGTGGGGTCGAGGCGGACCAAAGAAGGGTGGCTACACTGTCGTGTGCCCTGTGTACTCGAAGCGATGCGAACGGAGCTTAAATTCACCGCAAGGCTAATCGAGCAAAAGGTGCGTTTCTAGCGGAAGTAATGTCGCACTTAAAGAGCTCCGTGGCGGGTCTCGACTTCGAGGAACGGTGCCATGATTACCGAAAATATCGCGCCTCGGTGGAAAGAGGGCACCGTTTACGCCGAGGGAACGGAAGAACGCGACTGTAGCTCGGTAGATCCGTAGTGGGGGTACACAAGTCGAATGGTAGGGGTTCGGCAGAGAGGTTGAACGTAGCGGATCAGTGAAGAATACAGGGAGAAGACAGAGTTGGTACGGCTGAGCAAGAATGTACCGTTTTTATTTACGAGCCATGGAAGATCCAGGTCTCGACTGCGGCGGTCTCCTCCCGTTAATTAAATAATATTTCTCAAGAGAGAAGCCCATGGGAGTAGCAGCGTAAAGCTACGATAAGAGCCCAGAGGGAGGAAACATCTCGCGTCGACGAAAAAAACATGGCCCTGCTAAGAGCACTTATTGCAGTATTGAGATCGTAATTCAGAGCCGAGGCTTCGTCATAAACGTTCCCTCCTGCTCGACCTCTGACCACTCCGACCTTTTCTTTTCCGTTCTTACTTCGTCGACAATCGCTATTCTTTTCCTTCCTATTTTTCTCTTCTACGTGTGCTTTTCATCGGACAGACCTCTACCAGTCCTACCGCTTCTAGAGGAAGAAGGACGACTCGTGATTTCTAGGTCGTCATCGTTAACGACTTAGGGCTGTGACCGGTCATCCTGATGGATGACGCGAAAATTCGGTCCGCCTGGACGTGTTTGTATCAAGCCAATGTGAGTCACAAGTCGGTTGGTTCGTTTAAAATGAACAGGTTTATTATGCCAGGTCGGTGAATCGCGTTACCGCTTTGATTTCATTAAAAATTAAAGTGTCTATCGACGCTGTAATGAATAGAATTTTGCTTTTTATTCAGTTTTAAAGGTGAAATAAAATAAAATATTCATTATTGTATAATATCAACAAACCTTTGATAAACAGAATTTCATTTGCTTAAAAAAAAAGTAAATAAATAATTAGAAAATTTCCTGATATTCAGATTAAAATATATGATATACTGAAGAAAAAATCTTACATCCAGATTCGAGGAATTTGATCGTCTGTTAGTCATTAATCCTGTAAGAATTCGATCTGTTCATTGGGTTATCTTAAGCTTTCTTTTAGTAGCATGTGCAAGAGCAGTGTTGTGGGTAATTGAAACCAGCACGATATACCAAACGTCTCGAACTGAGAGATAAGCATTACTGCTCAGGATTTTCGATAATTTCCTTATTCTCCCAGCGGTGCATCACGCTCATTTAAGTTTTGTTCTGCCATAAACTACATTTTTTTGAAAGTAAATAAATTTTATCTGTATCAGTGGAGTTCTTGAGCACAGGTAGTCGGTTCGACGAAATTTTATCTTTCGGGTTCGCCAGCAATAAAAAAAATCCATTTTTAATGAATCTTGGTCCGCTTGATCGTTTTGGGTTGGTTTTTAAATTGAAATTTTATCTCTCATGAACTTACCATCAAGCATCGTTTATTGGACGTTAAGTATCGTTTGCGGAATATTACCTCGTTATCGTATGCCATGTTATTTGCAAAAAATTGTTCTTTCTTAATTTGTCTCTATGTCTAAACAAAAATTTTAGATATGATGAAAAATTATATCAATCTATAAAATATATACATACCGATTATAATATATGATACACGATACTTATACTTGTAGAGATATGTTAAATATCAACTATTAAACATCTCGCTATAGCAATAATCGTATACTAAATATCTCGTCACACTTCAGTTCACCTAAAGCATCTCTGACAGCTTACTGCATACCACTGTCTCATCCTAATCAGCACACCAGCATATTAACGTTACCACGCTCCTAGCAGTACTTTCCCTCTTACCGGTTGCTAATATGTATTCTCATTATCGATTTCACGAATTTCCTTTAAATCCGTTATCCAATCCAAGGAAACAATTTACTTTTGTCAATGTGTACACTGTGATGGCAGCACTTTCTTTCATTCGCCTTCCAGCACAAGTCACGCCATCTATATTCTTGATTTTAAATGAAGGTGGCGCATTAATCTCGCTTATGGTTGCTCGTGGACGTTCCTTCTTTTTGCCTCTTTTCCTTCTTCTACCCTTTTCGTCTGCTTCTTCTCGACTGCGCATTACTTACCCTTGCTATTTTCTCCCCTTTTCCTCTATTTCACTGGCGAGTAGAACAGCTCGTCCTCTTTTTTCCAGCAGTTTCATTGGGACATGGCGCGTTGTCGCATTCCTTTTTCCAGTATTTCGCTCGACAAACATCGCGGTCGTTGTCCCGTCGCGAGTCTAGGACACGCGGCGCCCGGCATCCGCCGCCGTCTGGCGTCTCGGCGCCCGCTCTCCTCCCACCGTTTTCTCTGACCGGTCACCGGTCTCTCTCTCTTTCTCTTTCCGCGAAGTAATCAATGAACTACAATTGATAGCGCTTCTGCAGCTCGCACACACTGTTCCGTGATTCTTCATTTAGATAATTTAGAGCTATCAGCAGATGGAGATGAATGGGATTCGTTCGTTTTCTCGATGTCGAATCGTTCGTATCATATTCGGTAGTGGAGAAGGCAGGTGTTTTTCAGTCGGCATGAAGTGGAGCGATTGATATCGCGAGGACGCAAAACCAGTTCCGAATCCTGTGAATTTCACAGTCGGTAAGTCATAAATTTTTAATTTGATCCGGTGTTCAGATTTTATTACGCTAAAAATTTATCTATATTTCTTACCTTACGTTAATTTCCTTACATTCTTGATTTCCTTTTATTTAACTCGAGCGTGGGATTATATACATTTTGAATCTGGTCGCATATCCAATTTGTTCGTTGTTCCTCTATAAATCCTGGTATATATGATTCATATGCATTCGTGTACTGCTGCTGAAATGTCTCATTTATAACGCATCAATCATTAAATCTGTACCATGACCACAAAACAAAAGCAACCTTCGAACCACCGAAAAAGCTATGTTCAACACCGCCTACCACATCCTACGTCATTTATACCCGTACAACCTCCACTCATCCAGCTCGCGAATCACACTCGGCTGTTCAAATTACCAGCGATAACGGCGAAACAACGCCGCCGGTGGATCACGGTGATGCACGCGATGCAAACTCGCTAGTCCCGTGAGAAAAGCCGCTTGCCCCGATCAGAAAAAGGCTCGCGGCCAGGCTTCACGCCCACACTCCTCTCTCTCTCCTGGGTACCTGCCGAAACTGATCGCTATTTAGATATTCCCGTGCAAGCAACGATTCCTCACAGAAAGAGAGAGCGAACGGTGATCATCGTGCCGCGATATGTTTCGTGCTTCATTCAGGTTCGTATCCTCGCAACCCGATACGTCGAACAGGGAAAGGAAGAGAGAGACAGAAGATGCGTCCGTTCGTGGTTACGTCGGCCATCGGAATTTAAGGGTACACCGGCTGGTTCCCGTATGTAAGGGGTCAGTCAGTAAATTAATTACGGCTTAAAACATCGTTAGGATCTGCCACAGCCGGCCTGGTGGGTTCGGTTATTAGCGCAGTACATCATACTCGTCGCTGAGAGCCACATCTCTCCACTCCCTCTTTGATTTTTCGCTCGTCGTTTCGCGTCTACGTTATTCGAATCTGTTGTTTCAGCAGAGCAATTTCAAGCTTCTGAAAGTTCCGTTCTGGAAAAGATGGCGTGGAACCGGGGTGAAAGTGATGGAGGAAAAGCTTGCAAATCTGTAAAAGAAGGGAGAGGTTAGGTTTAGAAATGGTTCAGAGAACAAAAATCAGGATTATTAATGTATGTTTAGTAATTAATTAATAATTGCAAATNAGAAGGGAGAGGTTAGGTTTAGAAATGGTTCAGAGAACAAAAATCAGGATTATTAATTTATGTATAGTAGTTAATTAATAATTGCAAATCTTTTATTATTTTTCTATGAGAAATTAAATTATTACCTCTGGGAGTTGTGTAGAGTTTGACTGAGAACTGTTAGAAGTAGTTCTGCAAAGTTTGTAAAATGTAATTTAATACGTAATTGTAAGTATGTAAAATGTACATGAGATATACACTTATACGCACCTTTTGTGGAATCACATAAATGTTGAAGCAGTCTGGTTGAGCACTACTTTTCTAGGATTTAGCGGGCTTTTTTCCTCCATCGAATGTGCCATTGCCAACTGTGTCTCGTCGTATAACCAGGGATTACCTCTCTTTATCTTCTCCTCCTCCCTTCTAAGTCCCGTCCTTTCTTTATCTCCTACATCCCGTAGAGTGCTCGATGAATGCTTCTGTGGAAGCATTTTGTTCCTTTTGTTCTATGCTTTTAAATAATCTATACAAAAAACGCCTAAAATATTCATACTCTTACTCTTTCAAAGTTAGATAAAAAAATAGGGTAATTACATTAATACATACCTGAATTCGTTTACAAAAATCGTGTTTAACCCTTTGCAGATTCTAAAGATCGATGTTAATTGATATATCAAATTTAAAATTTCCCACCGATACGTGGACTGTCGAGATAAAATAATTCCGTGCCTTAATTTTCATAGGATTCTTATTTACCGTTTTAGAAATATCGTTAACTTTATGGTAGAAGATTTTCGAATTACTATTTTTCTGTAACGAAAAAATCATAGGATTTCTTATTTACCGTTTTAAAAATATCGTTAACTTTATGGTAGATCTCCGAATTACTATATTTCTGTAACGAAAAAATCCAAGGGTTAAC
>NIJG01000011.1:1816126-1831884 GCA_002201625.1 Euglossa dilemma | reverse complement strand
ATCTAAAGTCCAATTGAAAATGAAAAATATAGTACAATTTAAAGTCCAATTGAAAATGAAAAATAAGTTTTTCATTCCAAGTTTCCTTATCGAGAAAATCGGCTTTTTTCTTTTCCAAAAAATCGAAAAGATAAATAGAATAATAGCAAAGAGAAATATACGAAAAATTCTTTTGTTTTAATATTAAATGTAAGACGAAGTTTGAAAAAGAATTGCAAACCATAGGTTCCACGATTATCCACGAGGAATAAATAATATATTGTAAATGGAAAATGTGTTCGTGTTGCGTATGTATTTCCTGCTTTATTTGTGATCGTCGTTGATCTTCAGAAACTCAGTTTGCTTCCAATATTCCTCCGGTTCACTCTTGGGACAGGGTTTTTTGTTCGCTTGCCATGTTTCGGTAATTTTCGAGCCAAAGGGACAGCATCGACATAGACTTGCTCTGGTTAGGCTGGGTTAGGTTAGCAGGACGGACAAACTCCTAAAGGAAAGTGAATTTTCTGCCACCCTTCCGCTTTTTCTTCGTTTCTCACGCGTTACACTTGCGCACACGAGTCCTTTCCTTCTGCGAATGCTATACAGGGTGACGTAATAATTCATATTTCCTTCGCTTTCTCTCTTTTTATCCTGCACAGTGAAAAATAAGTGTCATAGTTAATAAGTATAGATCTGCATATAGTGATATAATTTAAAAAAATAGATATTTACATCTGTACGCGAGTCCAGCATCTTTGTAAGTTAGGTGTACGTGTAGTATGGCGTGTTTTTCTACAAAATTATTTATATAATAATACTAACAGTGATAATACAAATTAATAATAACGATAAAAAGAGTAAAATTGGTAAAATTGTTTGCATAAGGATAGAAAAGGGAGCGAAACGAAGACTAGAAACTGCGAAAATGAAATGAAAAAGATAGGCACGAACAGTAATTTGTGAAAAAGTTTATAATCTTCTTCCTTCATCGCGCCGTGATGTTATGTTTTATTGTAGAAGAGAAGAAAATTGTAAAGGAGGACAGCGACACATAAAAACCGGTTCTGAAATTTATAAATATGCAAACGACAAGAAAGTCGTTCAATGTCTGTTTTATATGATCATAAGGAACTGGAGAGTCGCCTTGTTTATCGATAATTATTATTTTATTCAGTATAGTTGAGCTTGAACAAGAGAAAGGTGTTCTCTACTTCTAGATACTTGCTTCGCTTCTACGTCCTTGTCTGTAGCGTTATAAACGAATATTACGGGATGTTGACAGTAACGTGTCATCAGGAAACTCGACGAGTTCGTGTACATCATACTAGAGTAGATTGTACAGTATAACTATACATAGTAGTATACATAGTAGTAGTAGACGTGGTCATAGTAGTAGAGGTTTTAAAATCGGTCAACCATCTAAGCTTACGCTATTAAACGTTCTAACGAGCGAACGGTATAAACCTGGGAAGATGTAGAGACTTCGGAGTTGGGTAAAATATACGTCAGCTTCAGTGCCTGTGAAAAAATGATACACGTGAGATTACTACGTCGATCGATGTTTTCATGAGACATTTTAACACTAGATTTACTGCATCCGTGAATTTGACGAATGGGTTGCTTCAATTATACGATATTAACAGATTAAATTAACTTATATTAAGTCTGTTAATATTGCGATTGCTTTCAAATTAAATCCATCGTTTGTTTTTTAAAGAAAATATGTGGTTTTCTTTACCCTAAATCTGACGGGTGTTCGTAGAAATAGGTATTCAAAAAACCCCGTAAACCTAGTGTTAAAACGCGCCATCTGTCGTTGCACATCCACGTTAATCAATGCGCATCTTAAAATTACCTTTCCGTATATTCTAACTGTCCATCTTCCGTCTATATTAATTTTCAAAGAAGGAAGGGTTAACGAGAAAGCTTTCATCGCGGCATCCACTGGTTGACTATTTTTTTAATGGGTTTGAATGAGTGTACGCGTGTAGCGACACGCACACGAGGTCAGACTTGAAGCGTGTAGGGACGGTCGGCGTTTGATAGTCTGTTAATATTGCGATTGTTTTCAAATTAAACCCATCGTTTGTTTTTTTAAAGAAAATATGTGGTTTTCTTTACCCTAAATTTGACGGGTGTCCGTAGAAATAAACCTAATGTTAAATTATTTTGTCCGCTACATCATGAAGTCTACTGTATCTTAACTCGAATTCATTTCCTACCGGAAAACGTAGAGCATTGCATGCAGTCGTAGGTGTCATTCTATCAATTGATGCCGTTATTCCGTGATTTAATTTAAGGCTTCGCTATATCGTAGAGGTTAGGTTCGCAGGCCGAACGATCGTGATAGAGTGCTAATGCGCATTCCGGCTGCGCAGAGAATAGATGGTCGGATGAGTTACCCCCACCACCATATTTCTTCTTGCAATTTACACTTTTACGGCCTTGTATACGAAGGAACTATTCGTACGCCTGTGTGCGTGCCCTTTAACTACGTTGACGAATTGATCGCAAATATAATTAGTTGATTGTCAGCTGAAAGTCTTTTACAGGCTTTTTATTCTCGTGGTATAGCAGTCACCACGATATAACGAGACTTTAAACCATCGAGTAGCGACACTAATTGATACAGTGACATTCATGGGAGCATCCTACATTTTCTGAGAGGAACTAAAGCCAAAGTACACTTCGTGCACGCGTTGGTTAGCATCGTCTGTAAATGGCTGTAAATTAAATCGCAATTTTTAGGTTATAATATCAGCGATAACATAACGATCGAAAGGTAATTGAAGAAAAAACAAATTCGTTCATTTCTTTGTCATTTTAGTAACTGTCAAACGAGCTATTTTATGAAGCAATAATTATTACCCCACCCTGTATAGACACGAGCAAAGCGGAGAGAAATTCTCGTATATCTTCAGCTCGCCGGAGGCAGCACTCAGCCTTCGGGATAAGTTCGTTAGAGTGCTCCGCTGTCTTCTGCTCGAAGACACTCCCGAAGGACGTGGAGGATCTTTCGATATTACCTAACCTTGCCGTCTATAGATTTCTTCCTCCCTCAAGTGTCTTCTAATTTCTACCGTTTCGACAACCGTTCGGTTTTCGCAATTTACTTGGCGTTTAACATTGGTAGGTTTTTTATTTTTCTCTTATTTGTCAGAGAATTCATTAGAGAATTACGATAAGTAATTCTCTAATATTGTGATTAATCTGATCTAAATCTGTGATTATAATCTAATATTGTAGTATTGTGATTTTACAGCGGATTTCGAACACGACATGATTCGTCGTGATTTCGTCGATACAAGTAATATTTAACGGATATCGAAGACGCTGGATTCCTCGGGATATAGATCCCGATGATCATGGGTTTCGTGAAAGTCGATAGCGGCAAGTTTGGCTGCGTTAGACCCGACACGAACGATCCTCAGTTTGTAGAATAAGATCAGCCTGGACTTGCGAGACTCAACGCCAATGATTCAAGACTGGAGAAATTTGATACTCACGTCTTCGAAGTCGTGAAACTCGATACTAGTAATACAGGACTTATGAAACCAGATACCGTGGATACCGGATGTTGAGAACATGATAGAAGCGACATTGAAATCGTGAGACTAGATATAGACCACTTTTAGGGCAATGGGACATTATACTAGTGACACGTACATTCGTAGGATGCCACAGGTTTTTCATTGCGAGATCATTGAACTTTGTACGAACAAAACTTCCTGCGCGACTTAAATATTCCTAACATGAGACATGTACACGTATTTGCACCCCATAGGAGGGATTATTGGATTTAGCCTTAGTTTTTTACTGGACTAAACATGTTTATGGTTTCTGAGGTTCTACTAATGCCAGAGGTATAGGAATATTTTGTTGCTCCTTGAAGTTATCAAATACTGACAAGATTCAGAAGAATTATACAGGCTTCCAGTTTTTAAAATTGGTAGAACTTCAATTAACTAACGTACAAAGTTCTTCCAAAAGATCCTTGTTCTAAAAAAAGCAAAGATTTTCTTCTAAAAGATCCAGTATTCCCTAGAACTTCCTTGCAAGGTACATGAACTCTGAACTCTAAGAAGTTTCTAAGAAATCTCGCTAAATTCATCAGTATTATCAAAGACAAAAACACGTTGCCATTTTGGTCGTGTAATATAATTTACTTCAATTTATCTAGCAGCCACTACGATTCAAGTCGCCATCCAATCTACAATACTTCCATTAATTTTACCAATATACGTAAGCCAGGTATCATTAAAGCAATCTCCTATCCATTTCCCCTTTCAAACAGCCAGTGGAGAAATTCTTCTTCTTACTAAAAAGAAAATCTCGATCAGCCCACTCGAAAAATACCGTTCCGCCTAAATTGACTCGACGACAAATTGGTATTGCACAGTTGCTGCCGGAGGAAGGCACGGGCATTATTCGAGCGTGATGATGATGATCGATGTGGTGCGTTGGATCCGCGCTTGAATCACTCGCGTTTTAGCCGGTCGCGACCGGCCGTTGTGTCCTGGCCGGTGTACAGGGACGACGGGTGGCCGTGTAAAAAACGCGCTCGCTGCTAAGACCGGACCTTGATGTGGAGAAACTCGCTCCTGGCGGATCGCGGAACGGCCTCGAGAATCCCGATTCTCGGGAAAACTCTCTCTCTGGGAAGTAGTTTTCCACGAATTTCTCAACGCCTTGCGTTGAAATTGTGCACTGCAGGGATGTGCCGTTGTGGGAAATAGTTTAGAAAAATTCCTCTTTTCTAACTGATTGATTATTGTTTATATTGTCGTTTCTCAAACGTTTATATCGTCACAATCAATATATCATTCGCTACGATTTGACGTATTATTAGAAATGTATATAATTCCAGGTTAAGAGACGTTCACGGTCTACTGATTTCCATGTTTCGCAATCGCCATTCCCGTGATATCCAGGGATATTAAGCCATTCAAACGAAGATTACTGAATTCTTGGAAGAAACTCAGGTGAAACCTACGGAGATAATGTTTTTAAGTGTTTATTACGGTAGAGTACGCTTAGGAATCTATTAACCATCAACTTTACAACTTCAACTATTCTCAAGTATATTTTACCTCGTATCAATGGCTTTCATTGATGAATGATTAAATGTTTTTATTAAAGTATCAATGAATCTTCGTATACGCGTTGCCTCTACTTTGTTTAATTATGTTACATCCTTTCAATAGGATCCTGAAATTTCAACAAAAGTATTAAATATATACAATTTTTTTACATGAATAAAAATGTAGAACATTAAATTTCCTTTAATTCGATAAAATATCGAAATCCACAAAAGATTTTTAATTGAATAAACTGTATAAAAATTTATACACTTTTATACATTTTTCAAATATATCGTTCGTCTTTTGTTATATCAAATAAGACATTTACCGGGCATTGCTTTTCGTAACGTCGTAACAGCAATTCCTCCACGATGTTATATCAAGTTAAATTGTGCACCGTGTTCCGTGTCTCGACCAGATCTGTATCAAATTCAACGGCACATAAGATTTTATAGTTTGCAGTAGCGTTGTAGATCCATGCCGTGTTTCATGGTTGTCGTATCTGTGAACTGGGTGTAACGATAGTGAAATTAATTAACACTGTAAATGATAGGTTTTATTTTATTACACTGATGTTACCGCGTGTATTTTATGGAAAGTAGATTTGTACCTTCTGTCTTTAAATTCTTGTATACAAGTCCGTTACAACTGCATTTTTCAATGAAGTAGCATTTACAGGAAACTGTAATATATTCTGTCCAGAATCTTTAAAAAGGTTTAGGTGGCTTGAGTTTCTTTCATAACGTTCTATCTGTTAACATAAAATGTTACATTAGGGTAAAAGAATTTTCAAACTGCAAAATATCAATTAAAGTAAAATTTTCAATGAACATAAAAATACTAGGAAGGATGAAAACCAGAGTACGCCCCCACTTAATCTCACTTTCCCACTACTATGCTCCAGCATACCGTTTACCCGTCAGCAATAGCAAATCGCGTCTCAGCTATATTTATCCTAATCGTCCCCTTCCTTTCGACTTCCTTCGCACGTTTCTAACGTTCAGACGATGTTTCTCCTGAGGAACCTTCTGCAGAAAGCTCTCCCCGTTTTCGGATCGATCGTGCAAGCCAATCGTCGAGGAC
The DNA here is from genome assembly GCA_002201625.1 of Euglossa dilemma. NCBI lineage: Eukaryota > Metazoa > Arthropoda > Insecta > Hymenoptera > Apidae > Euglossa > Euglossa dilemma. The sequence goes on along the minus strand of NIJG01000011.1, from coordinate 1,825,741 downwards.
ACGGACGAGCGCGATTTACGAGCAGTCGGCTTAAACCCTGCGATCCTCCTCTTTCGGGTTGCTGCTTACATCCGCAGCCACCCAGACAGCTTCTGTTTCACTCTGCTTCTCTCTCTCCCTCTTTGTCTTTGAATCTCAGCTAGAGACTGTCGTTGACGACAGACCCCTCTCACGATAAACCTTCTCATCGACGACGAGCTTATCGCCTGGAATTATCCACACTGAAGAAGAGAGGAAAAAGAAAAAGGTAGCCGAGCAGAAAGGGAGAACTGTCGTTTGCTTGAAAATTTCACGATTGTCCTGGAGAAATCGAATTAAAATTTTCTTTAAATAGGTTATCTATACATCTGAAATATTAAACACAGATTAAGAATTAATTGTCTGTATTGAAAATGAGAGAATAATTCTGAAAAGTAATTTAATCTTATTGGTTACCTGGTCTTTCCTTAATTCCTTCGTTTATAATATCGCGTGAGATTCGTAGGGAAATTGAAGCAAACAGTAGTGCCACAGAGGACTGATTTATAGATAAGGCCCAACGAAAAGAATACACGTCAGGTTTGTAGATAATTTTCACCAATGTCTTTTGTCTCAGTTACGTGTTATTCTTCATCGCGTTCAGACGAATTAACTCGACGCGTGACTGACTCTGCTGCCGATTATAGCGCTATAATAAATCGTAAAATAAGCGGTTAATTCTTTGTTGTTTAATATAATTCAAATATAAAAATAACATTACCTTTTTATTTCTTATATACTTAATGGATCATATTATACGTAATTATACGTTAAATAGTAACGTTACGTTATAATTATACGTAAAAATACTTTGTAATATCTTTGGTTCAACATCTTTACTTCGTTACAACCTTTGTTTACATTTCCATTGTCATCGCATAACCACAAACTTCGTTGTAAACCAACCTTTATCTAAATTATACGTAAAGATACTTTGAAATATCTTTGGTTCAACATCTTTATCTCATTACAACCTTTATTTACATTTCCATTGTCATCGCATAACCGCAAACTTCGTTGTAAACCAACCTTTATCTAAATTATACGTAAAGATACTTTGAAATATCTTTGGTTCAACATCTTTACTTCGTTACAACCTTTGTTTACATTTCCATTGTCATCGCATAACCACAAACTTTGTTGAAACCAACCTCTGTTACAAGTTCCTGTTTTCACAGCCGATCACAAAGGGTAGAATCTTCAATCAAACCGTAGCATTAATTTTCTTACGATTATCGCGGGAATAATGGACGGAAAATTTTTCAGCCGATAATGGCAGTGGAAAGGGATGAAAATTACACGTGACTCGTAAATCGAGCGGATCACGTAATTCGAGGCAACTTGTGTGCGCATGCGCGCAAGCGAACTTTACACTCCCGATCGGCGTTGGTCCTCGGTAAGTGTAGAGGCAGGATAATTTATCGGCAATAATAACGCAGCCGGCAGTCGGTCGCTCGTCAAAACTTTTTTGCCCGATGGCCGCACATATATCACGCCCTCTCTTGGTCCCGTCACCGTTCCACTACGACCAACTTTTCCATTTAATAAGTCCTAGCAATTTTTCACTCTTCCAACAGCGTGTGTTCGAAGCGGCGGGAAGTCGAGAGACCGTTGACTTTTCGGAGGGTGAAAACGAGGTTTGCCTTCGAACTTCCGTTCAAATTGTCGGTAACGTTTAACCGAAAATTTTAACCCATAATGTACACGCAAAGTGTCTTTAGCAAAAGAGGTTATGCGGTAATTATACGATATATATAAGAATCGATAGATGGTGTTGAATGTAGTCTGATGCTGATTGGGTTTCGATTAACCCTTTACATTCGAAGAATTTTCTTATGGTGAACAACGCAATTCGGTTTCGTTTAACCCTTTGCATTCCAATTTTCTCATGGTGAACAACGCAATTCGAAACTTTTCTAATATCTTTATATCCTTTTAACAATGAAACGGAAAAAGTAAAGTACGTGTTTGGGTTACGTTATCTAGTTACTCCGAGTATAGTTATTCTTAATATATTTATCGTTTCGTATTCATTTAGGTTATGGTATTAAAACAAGTGGCAACTGATAATCTTCACTTGAGTGCAAAGGGTTAACTAATAGTAACGAAGAATAATAAAATTTTTTTTCTTAAATTCCAATGTCATTAAGGGTATTTCTGGAAAATTGATTTTTTAAAAGGGAAAAATTTGTAATTTCAGGGAAACAGCAATTCGGCCTAAATTAAAAGAGCCTCGAACAAATGAGTTTCCTGAAACCGTCTTTAATCTTTCCAAACCTGTCGGAGGAAGATAAATAGTGGAAAGAATATTTGCAGCTCGTGCTTACTTCGCGTGTAACGCATCTGAAATTACCGAATATTTTACTATACTTTCAAGTTATGACTGAAACTATAAAAGTCCACGAGAAAGTAACTGAACTTAATCTTTAAGCACAAGAATACGTTTATTTACTCGCGTGAGTTTATTTTATGCGAAGCTTATCCAGACTTATATCGTAATAACGATATTAAATTTCGCAAGAACTAAGCCAATGTTAAACTCGACTAAAATTACGTTTAGTAACGTGTAAATTTTCCAAACTGCATTGCGATAAATTGGAAACTGTTTACGTTGAATAAAAACGTAAATAAGAAAGTTGAGATTACGCGTTACATAAACGCTCGAGTAAAAGTTCATTATATCCAGAATTCTAAAATCAATGTACCTTGGAAAGGAAGGAAGTTGAACAATGTGGAAAGCAGCACTATTGTTCTAATCTTAATTGCATGATTAAAGAAGTAAGATTACGAGCTCCAAATGTTAAAACTCATGGTGCCTCGTTTAATTGTTAAATCAGTTTGCTTGTCCAAATGAAGAACATGTATCAGCGTACTTTAATGGAATAATATTTTTCAGAGTTTATCATCATGACATCGGGGTTGATGTAGATGCGTATAAAATTATAGTTATAATGAAATTCCAACGTCAGATTTCTAATTAAGATTTCTAACTGAACAGAGGAGAAAGTTGATTTTTAGAGAATATACGCAGTACAATACATATATTTTACAAAGATTTACCAAGTTTATCAGGTTGCAAATATCTATTACTTACTTTATTTTGGAAACGGCAAATTTAGCAAATTATTTTAACTGTTCATATATTTTGCGATAGTGCCACAATAACAGGAATCAAATAAAAGAACTGTGAGTAGAGAATTATCTACAAGAGGAGAGCAAAAGATAGATCAACGTATAAAACAGAGTATAAAGTTGATTTTAGAGAATATACGCAGTACAATCATATATTTTACAAAGATTTACCAAGTTTATCAGGTTGCAAATATCTATTACTTTCTTTATTTTTAAAACGGCAAATTTAGCAAATTATTTTAACTGTTCATATATTTTGCGATAGTGTCACAATAACAGGAATCAAATAAAGGAACTGTTAATAGAGAATTATCTACAAGAGGAGAGCAAAAGATAGATCAACGTACAAAACAGAGAAAAAGCTTGGAACGACAAACAGTAACCGCTTGAAAAGGAACCGCATAGAAATTAGACAGCCAACAGATAGGAAACGCACGAAAGCGAAAGCAGAAGAGCGAAAGCATTCCAACAGGAAAGGGGAGGGAGTCAGCGGGAAAATACGGGAAGAAAGAGAGTGAGCTAAATTAAAGGGCGTCGCGAACAAAGGCGGATGTGCTTCGAGAGCAAAACAGCTGCGTGTAGTATAGGTGTGCGCTACATAGGTGGCCATGGGGGTGTCTACGTTTGCCTCTTCGCGTTGGATCAAAGCGCGTGGCTGCGGCGCTGTTGTTGGCTGACGGGAATAGAGATGGAAAGCGAAGATTCGCCGTGAATTTCAATGTGTTCCACGTTTCGTGCCTGGAAAACCATTTTCCTGGACACGGCGGAACGAAAAGAAGAGGTACGCAGGTAATAGAGAAAAAGGGGAGGAAGTTGAAGGGTGAAAAAGAGAGGGGAAGTGGGATCAGTTCGGAAAAGGGCGAATCGCCGATGAGGAAAATTACGCAGAAGAATGAAATCGAAAAAGAGGACCCATAATATTGGTACACGGGGTTATATTCAACCCAGAAATAGAATAATGAAAACACGCTATGAGCTGAAAGCCAGGTGTGCGTAGAAAATGTGGCTGCATTCGTGCATGCTGATGAGGAAATTGAGACTCGTGCAAATACCAAAGGGTTACACGAGCGGAATCTTTCTCTGTCCATTATTTCCTATGGCAATGGCCCCTCATCCGCTTTCCTGCTTCCATCTGTACTAAAACGCATCAAGTACACACATGAATATATTTAATTTCTTGGATAAAGAAATGTTTATTATCGCTTCTACGTAAAGAGATACATAACACAATATGCGAAGAAATACAAGACTTCGTGGACGGAAGTTTCCTTGATTACATTACGAGGTGCGATCAGTTTTCAAAAGCTGCAATTTTCACTCGTTAGGTATAGCTACACTACTGTTTCTTTTGCACGATAGTTTTCATAGACTCTGATCAGATTTCCTATTCAGCTTCCGTGAAATTTCACCGCTCTAGATCGCGATCGATCACGCGAAGATGATTCCTCAAAGCTTCCTGTCACGTGAACTCATGCGGTTAGCCATCGCACGTCCTCCAGCTGTGGAATGAGTTCAAGATAGTTCCTCTTTCCGTTTATGAACACGTAGCGATTTACGGATAATCGAAACTGCAGCGGCACACGCATATCTGCGGCGAAAACTTAAGGACGATGTCTGAAACGATTGGCGTAGAGAGACACGTAGAAAGTGGTGTAGCTTTATCAAGAGAAGCGAAGACCGAATCACAGGCAGGCACACCCCTAGTTTACCATAAGAATGGTTCCCATTATCCCGTAGATCCGCGCCGGGCGATATTCCAAGTTGAGAATGGCCGAAGCCAGCTAAGGGGCTGGTGACAGATGCTCTGTATGCAAATTCCCGAGCACCCGTGAAAACCCCATAACACGCCATCCTCTCGCTGATTCTCCTCTCTGTTCCCCACCCTACCTCACACCCGCTCCTTTCCACCTGCCCCTTCTCTTTACGGCTCCTTCAACATTGCCGTTCTCGAAGCCAAGACGTTCACCGTGATAAAGACTTTTCTCTTTCTCCGTTTCTCTCGCGCCATCATCTTCGCTTATCTCCTTCTCTATTACACTCCCTCTTCCCTCGGTTGCTCGGTGTACTTTGGTCTTCTTTCTTCCTTCCATTCATCCTCCTTGTTCAGCTGTAAGGTGGCTAGGTTACACTGTCCTTTTCTTACCGACACGTAGCAGTTCTTTGTCGTGGAAATTCGCCGGCAACAAAGGGAAAGAGAAGGGCGTATCTTAAAGACAGAAAAGGCGTTAATTGAAAGGAGCGAAGGTACGGCCCAATAAGATTTCGTCGTCCCTTGCGCGGGAAGAACGTCCAGTACCAATTTCCCGATCTTCACGCCGAAGAAGATAGCTGCGTAAGCTCTTGCTCGTGTTCATTCCTCTGCGGTACAGTCCAGTAGAAAAATTTACCCGTGTGTGGGATCCTAGAAATGTTTTGGATCAATTATATTTTTCCCTTTTCTTATAGTAACAGAGTATAAAAGATATTCTAGGTTTTCTTCGACTATACCGTATTACTTTTATTATCGTTTCTTGCTTAGAAATGTTTCCTGGTTATTGAGTCATTTGTCCTAGTCCAGCGAAGGATAATTTTATGGTAAAACAATAGGATGAGCTACCAGTAACGCCCTCTCGATCAGTCGCAGCCCCGTAGCCTGCAATTATTTTCTTGGACCCTTGAAGGAATTAATTAAATAATCGTATTAATGCTGCTGTTCGAGGTCGAATTCCCCTAGTCATTCTTCGACCGTCTTTTCTTCTCCACCTACCGATCGTTACCGGATTCGTGACTGGCAGTTTAGATGTGGGCGACAGCGGTAGGACGGAGCGTATCTTGAAATTAATTTAATTAGTGGTCGGTGTAGACCCAAGCTTCAGTCAAACACTCGTTAATCGCACCTGTCGTTCCAATCATCCGGCATCGCCTTCCCTGTGTGACTCCTTATCGCATAACCTGTTCTAAATGGTTTCTGTCTCTGCGAGAAACCGCAGTAAATTATAATTTGAATATCGCCGAACTTTTTCCATTTGCCTGTATCGTACCGTAATGTAACTTTTAATCGGCCTATAATTTTACAAACACGCTTTTCGATATTCGTTATAATCGTATTAATCGAATATCAATCTTTCGTAGACCAACTATTTACCAACGGTATGCTAATGACGGTGCATTTATGTTAATAACAGATGGCGCGCGAGTAGTGTTACGCAATCGGTATTCGCAATACCGATAGAGAAATGACGATCTGCGTTCGCTCATCTCACACGCGGTCTAAATACCAGGTTATCGAGATTCAGCACGTTTTCCGCTTCATAACAGCGGCGTTACCATCGCTCGTGGCACTGAGTGCTTTTTGAGAACGTTCATTTTAATACACGCGAAATGCATCAAAAATCAAGTGTTCAGAAGAGAAAAGGAGTTGTAGGGAATGCGATCGAGAAGGAAACGAGTGCGAGAAAGATGTCGAAAGGGAGAAATGAGAGCAGAGAGAAAGGATGGTCGCGAAGTAGTCTCTTGACTTAATACAACGAGGGAGAAAGAGAAAAAGGAATAGAGTGACGAGGTTCGGTACCAACGGATGAAATTTCATCGCTGGAATTCAATTAAAAGTAATATACCGAAGGGGTCGGATTCGGAGAGAAAAAGCAGTTGCTCGCTGATGGATAGATAAGTAAATACGCGAATAGCTGAACAAATTTATCACGAACCCGTGTTTAACGTCTTCATTAAATCAGTTAGGGTGATAGACACGCGAAGCAAAGATTCGTTTCGGTTTAACGAATCAAATTCTTTTCCTACACGTTACGTTTCTCGATGAGTATTTAGATCGTATTTAGTATTTACATAATAGTATTAGGTCCCATAAATTAGTGCCGGTTTTTATTTTTACCATTTAAAATTACTCATCGAATAAACCTTGAAATATTAAGAAAATATTTAGTCGCCATTTTGTTCTACGACTTCTTTCTATTTCGTTGGCAAAGACGTTAACACTAAGTTTACGGGGGTTTTTTGTATACCTGTTTCTGCGGACACCCTTTAGATTTAGGGTAAAGAAAACTAGATATTTTCTTTAAAAAAAAAAACGGTGGATTTAATTTGAAAACAATCGCAATATGAACCCTTTGCACTCGGCGATTTTTTAGCTACAGAAAAGTAGAAATTCACTAATTTTCTGGTATAAAACTGATATTATTTTTTTGAGTGGTAAATAGAGGATCGTATAATAATTAACACGTAGAATTATTTGATTTCGATATTTCGCATATCGTTATATTATCTTATATTTGATATATTAATTAATACGAGTCTTCAGAATTTCATAGTGACCGACAGTCGCCACTCGAGTGCAAAAGGTTAACAAACTTAATATAAGTTATTTAAATCTATTAATATCGTATAATTGAAGCAACCCATTCGTCAAATTCACGGGTGCAGTAAATCTAGTGTTAATCATCGATATAGTTTATAAAATGCGACGATAAATGTAAATATCACTGCGGAACGAACTTATGGGACGACCTAATATTTAGTTCTCTATTTATGTAATAAAGTAATCGAGTTATGTCATAGAATAAATTACGTATAGATGGAGAAATGTCACGAATATTAGATAGCTTCGAAATCGTACGTTTTAAAGACGTTGTTAAACACAACATATTCAGCCAAGTAAATGTAAAACGATTATCAAGGTGTTAATTCCAGATGTAAATTCACGCCCATAACCATAATCGTTCCAAATTTAACGGACTGTGCACGACCGTGAGAGCCAGTATGTGGGCATTAAGAGACATCTAGTGGACGATTAGCGTTGACAACTGGGAATCGTCGAAACGACACCACCGATGAGACACGTGTAAACCTCTAAAACGTAATTTTGTCGTGTAAAGTCAAAATCAACTATGCATTTCATGACTCGTATGTATATGTAGAAATTAATTGCACTGTATATACAGGAATTACGTGTTCTCTGTATCTAAGAAAAGATGGTAGTAAGTTATATACTGCTTGCAGAATGAAAACAAAGCTGGCAAAACACGACATTGCGGACTGAGATCGAAGGCGCGATCTGGTCTTTGATGAGCCATGAAGAAGTCGTTCGAGATTTTACGAGATGTAACTGTTCCAGGTTTTAATCAACTATCATTTCGTGTTATATTTTTTTCAAGTCGTAAATAAAACATAATTCATAATTAATTTCAAGGAGCCAATTAAGCGTAATGCAGCGACAGATGAAATTATCGAAAATCGAATGAAACGAAAACAGTTTATGAAGCTCGTTAAGCTGTGGCACAAGGACGTTCGACTTCTCAACTTTGCGAATTCCTTCTAACAATGTAATTATTTCCCGCCGGTTTCCCGGGATCGGGTTAAGGAATTGTAAAGTGGATCCGTAAAAAGAGATGGGATTTAGCTAAGACTGGAAATATCTCGGTGCTTTAGAAGATGAGAGAAAGAGAAAAAGAAAATGAAAGAACAATGTCGAGCATCAGCAGAAAATTGAAGATGGACCAAAAAGTTTTTACGACTCCTTATTGTTTCAGCGGCAATTAAAAGGAAGCTAGGAACGTAGGGAGACCGTTTTTTCCAGGAAAAAACAGTCACTAGAGGACGAGGGACACGATAAACTTTCTTGCCGTGCACAGGCGGAAAATTCGTTCAAAATAGTTTGAATTCTTGTCTCGGAAGACGAACGGGCGACGCGATTTCAGAATACTGATGCGTCACGCTGAATATCGAAGGGGATCACTTGTTTCTCTATTCCTAACCTCTTCGTCTTCTTCTTGCCTTCATGTTTCTTTAGTAGGGTGGAAAAGCGAATGTCGTTTAAACGACATAGAATAAGTAAGAAATATTGCGCACAATAATATGCAATGCTGATCTACGTAATACCTTTTTGTTATTCAATGGTATATATTGTTCATCTAAATTCAGCAACGTAAATTGCCTTCCTACGAAAAATTCTTTTAAATAACGATTATTTAATTCTTTACACTCGAATGGTGACTCTCAGTCGTCATTTAATCAGATTCGAAATATCGATGTCAATTTATACGTTAAATTTAACACTAGATTTTCTAGACCAGTCAAAAAGACTGGTTTTGCAATTTCAATTGAAAATTCCTATTGCATGTAACATTTTCTTTCCAAAATGATATTATGACTTTTGCAGTCATAACTAAAGAATCAGTTTTAGGAATTTTATATTATTTTATACGTATTCGTAACAAATATACTTTTTGTTATTCACACTTATACCAGTACCAGTCAAAATGACTGGTGCATATTTCTATGCGATGAAACGACATAGGGGCAGCTACAACAATTGATAAGTGCTGCAATGTTTTGCAATGTTTTTTTTCGGGCTTTAGTTCAACAGTTTGGAACAAATTTATTGAAAATAGCTACAATTGCTTCGAATCCGGAGCTTATATTACGGTGGATGAGTAACTCCTTCCAACGAAAAATCTACATATGTAAAAATTG
>NIJG01000011.1:1804596-1815801 GCA_002201625.1 Euglossa dilemma | reverse complement strand
TAAATATCAAGCCTATTAATCCATATCTTTAAATGGTTTCTGTAACGAAAAAATCCACCGAGTGCAAAGGGTTAACATTCGGCATTAACTTATATTGCGTGTACCTTGCAATATTACTATTCATATAATTAAACATGTTAGAGGTAAAGTACAAATTTTATAGATACAGTATTTTCAAAGTATACACGCCTGGAATACTAATAAATTATTTATATTATCCAGGCAATAAATATCAAGCCTACCGTTCCTGCTCCTGTCTACAAATACTATCCACGACGTTTTACCATGTGAGACCATGATTGTGAAAATTCCTATGGGTGACATATTGGTATGCCTTCTGAATCCATTCAACGTTTATGGCCTTATACCGTCGCGGAATTAAGAGGATCATCCTTTATCAAGATTCTTCTATGACATTCGATTCTCCTCTATTAGATTATTCCTCGAATTCGTTAAAATTCAAAGACAAGACGAGGGAGACCGGAGGAGAAAGTGAGTCGGAACTGTGCCAGAAAAAATAAAAAATAACGGGCCCCGGGGTTTAGAGGGAGACCGATAAATGGCGGGAAATGAAACGTCCTTTTTTTCCCTCCGGTTTAACGTCCGGTCGCGGAAATACGCCCTTGAAAGTTTAACTCGCCTCGTTCACCCGTTTATCACGGCAACAAACACTTTCCGGGCACCAAGATTCTTGCCAGTAATTCGATTTTTAACGGATAAACGGTCCCTTCGGACGCTACTACGCCCCTCGTATTCTTTAAGTAAAAGATTTTGCTACATTGGATATATCCTTCTGAAAATATTTCTACCTTTGTTAGATAAAATGAAAAATTATAATATTTTTCCAGGAATATCGAACTTGTTATGGGAATGTAAATGCATCTTTAATAAGAAGTTTTGGAAATATATTTATATGCAGTTGATGCAATATAAGTTAGTGCTTACACGAGTAACAGAATTAAAATAATATCCTTGATGTGAGTATATCTACTTTATTGGATTATGTTAGAAACACGTGTCACATATAGGTCGTTTTCCCCAGAGAGTATTATTCTCGTGGATTAAACATAACTACAAATCATGTTCCATTATTCTACTCTTTATTCAGTGATATTAATCTTCGTTTATCATTTTTACACTTGTTTTGCATTCATTTTTTCCTATTCTGTCAGCTTTAAAAATCCTCCACTGTGCTTCTTTACTATCCCCTCTCTCAATCCTCCACTTCTTCCTGTTCTTTCTACTTCAAAAATTTTCCACTTCTGTTTCTTCGCCTTTTGAGTTACCTCTTCACTTTTTTTCAGTTCCTTGGCTTCCAAGAGTGCTTTAATGTCTCTGATCCCGTTTCAAGAATTCTCAGGTACATTTATACTCTCACCCTCTCTTCCTAAAATTCTTATTTCATACTTTATATCTTTGTACAAGTAACATATTATCATTATACCATGTTCGACAGATTCGGAAATGAAATCCAATTGAGAGCAACAGCCAGAAGCACGATATTCTCCCTGGATTTTGTCTATAATTCTTCGAAAAACTTGGCCGGAACGTTTCCACTGTTCTGTTTACCGTCAACACGGCAATAGCCGTTACTTTGGAAAGTATCTTCGATGGTAATCGATGCCACGGAGGGGGTGACTTCTTGCAGGCAGGATTTACGAGCCAGGGATCCATTAGAATCCGGCGACTCGCACGCGAGCAAGGAAATACGGAAGGTTGCAGGGTAGAAACACCGAGTTCCAACCCCTCGCAGCATACGGCGCGCGTTTTCCATCGGGCAAATAGAATTTGCGGTCGCCATCGCCGTTCCACCCCACGAAACCTCTCTAAATGCCTTGTCTCTCTCTCTTTTTGTCTCTCGTAGAAATTCCGCCTCTTATTCCGGGAAGTCGTACTTCTTTTCCGCGAAATTCTGCGTTTCTTTGCAATACTTCCCGTTCCTCGCGAATGTTCTGTCTTATTTATTCAGGCTTTGCGACTGTTGCAAAAATTTTCTTTGCTTCGTTCCTGTCATCGTTGTGTCTTGGCTTTTAGGAGAGACAAATGTCAGGAGAGACAATTTTTATATCTGTTCTGTGCTAAGTGTTTCGTTGCATGTCGCGAGTGTTCAAACTTGTTAAGGAAATCTTCTTAGAATAGGTATCTGATACGAAGGGAATATTATATAGTGAATACCTCACTTTTTTCTAGTCATTTACTGATCAATTAAATTCACTAGTTCCTGAAGATATCTCTGTTCCTTGCTTTTATTAGTTCGCGTCGTGATGGGTATAGGAATTGCAATTTTTGTGTTAATCCTGTACTAGGTGTCTCGTTGCATGTCACGAGTGTTCAAACTTGTTAAGGAAATCTTTTTAGAATAGGTATCTGATACGAAGGGAATATTATATAGTAAATACTTTACTTTTTTCTAGTCATTTATTGATCAATTAAATTTGATAGTTCCTGAATATCTTCAAGAATATCTTTGTACCATTTTATAACGTAATTCTTATTTTTTAGTAAATATCATATTGGTTGACCAAGAAGCAAACGTATTACTGGATTGAATGCTATTCTCACAGATGACCACCATAACGATAAACGCGATGAGCACTATTTTACCACGAGAAGCGAAAAGCAGTCTTACTATTCGTGCAATGATGTCCTCTGAAGAAAATTCAATGAGATTTGCTACCTAACCCAAACCATAATAAACGCGATGAGCACTATTTTACCACGAGAAGCGAAAAGCAGTCTTACTATTCGTGCAATGACGTCCTTTGGAGGAAATTCAATGAGATTTCAGTCCTCTCGTGGAAATCCTGGACGGTAAAACCGTGGTTTCCGGAAATCTCATCTATTCCTCGAAAATCCTGTCCGCATCCCAGTAAGTTCCGGGCAATGGTCCCGAAATTTCGTATACGACGGAGAAGTTCCGTATACGCCCCGTGTGCAGAGATTGTCGCAGCATTCGTATGGAAGAAAGAGGCGACAGCAGGTGGCTCGCCCTCGGTTTTACGAGCGGTCGCCAAAGGGCAGTATACCGGATGTCGTTTACATGCGAATCGCTCATCGGGGAGAAACTCTGGCGCAGATAAACTCTGGATTTGCGCGGGCCTACAATTTATGTTAACTCACAGTTTCGATGCCGTTCGTTAAACGCCGATGACGAGAAACGAATGGAAGCTGAACCGACGGCTACCGTCACGTTTCCTTGCCCGTTTCGTTTCTTTTTATGTTTGCTCGAAAGGGATCAGGATTTCATTGTACGAGAGTTGGATTGAGTTTCTTTCCGGTAGAAATTCTAGCTACTCGGTTCCCTTTAATCCATTATTGAATTGCGTAGATTTTCGCGAAGAGAATCGTGGAAAGGAATTATTGAAAACTTAAAACAGTCACATGGTTTTTGTGCTTGCTTTTGGATTGAATGGAATTTGGATGTAAATGAAACTAGTTCAGGAATTTATATCACTTCAGAAATGGTTTCAAAATGCTTTGCATTGAAATGCAAATATCTCAAATCCTATTTACATTCGAATATTCAAAATCCAAGATTAATTACAAATGCTTGAATCCAAGCTTTGAGAATTTAAATGTAAATTTATGTCTTCACATTTGTGTACGCATAAGATTAAGTAGAAAATTTGGAAGCATTGAAATTCAAACTTACATAAAATTCCAATTTCAGTTCAAACTTTCTCCAATCAAGCCTAAATTTTGTGGCACTCGCGTGCAAACGAATCTAATTCTAGCGTAAGTGTACAGTCGCACCGTGTATCATCTCTAAAATCCAGATTTGTGAATCTTCGAAATCAATATTTCGTAGATTTTCGCGAAGGGAATCGTGGAAGTGATTATTGAAAACTGTTAAAACAGTCACATGGTTTTTGTGCTTGCTTTTGGATTGAATGGAATTTGGATGTAAATGAAACTAGTTTAGGAATTTATATCACTTCAGAAATGGTTTCAGAATGCTTTGCATTGAAATGCAAATATCTCAAATCCTATTTACATTCGAATATTCCAAATCCAAGATTAAAATTCCAATTTCAGTGCATTGAAATTCAAACTTACTTAAAATTCCAATTTCAGTCCAAACTTTCTCCAATCAAGCCTAAATTTTGTGGCACTCGCGTGCAAACGGATCTAATCCTAGCGTAAGTGTACAGTCGCACCGTGTATCATCTCAAAAATCCAAGTTACATCCAGATTTGTGAATCTTAGAAATCAATGAATTTTCCAGACATCTGCGAGACATGTTCCTGCAAACAAATGTCGTGAGAGTCCCATAGGAATCGGCGGGACAGTCTTCGTCGATCATACAAGAACGTTTTCCATAGAAGACTGATCGTACCATAAGAAAGATCTCGTTATCGATGAGCAATCGCTACCCCACCCCTTGGAAAAGTTTTTTTCATGGTACGTTTGAATTTCAAAGTCTTTCCCGTAACCAGGAGCCGCCCCAGCGTCGCGACGCTTCTCCAGGAGCCAGGGGGTTGATACGTCAGACGCGAGCTCATCAACGGAACTGGTATCCATCGTGAATACTAATGCACCACAATCGCGGGGGTGGTTTCCATCCGTGGCATAGTCGGACTCACTCCCCCATAATATTGTGTCCGTCCTATGGTAGTCCGCAGGCACGACGATTCTTTCCACTCCCGCGAAGACGACTTCGTTGTCATATGATCGCCCAGTTGTATCGTATTCCAATGTCCAAACAGTCTTTACAATCGTTATCCGAAAGTGGAGGATACGAATAATGAGAAGGTTTCCTTTCCATGAGTAGGGGGACTTTGCATGTCCCTGCAGGGATTACCAGAGATAGAGAATATGAGATGAATATTTTTGTCCCCGGAATTCGATTCGAGTGGAGATTTTCTTGTGTATGTCCTTTTGTTAACTCTTTCTAATTAGGGTTATTGCCTGTAGCATTTAAATTGTATGAACTTATATAGATATCGCTATATTATTTTAGTAATATTTATCTATAGTTTCTGTATCAGAATTGTTAGTTTAGTTTTTCTTAAATTCTATCTATAGAAGTTTTAATTTAATAGAAATATTTTATAATTCATGTTTTGTTAAGGATAGAAAAGAAAATATTATGAATTATAAAATCAGATATTGAAATACTGTAGTTTCAAAAGAATATGAAATTGTGATCTTTTATGTCACTTGAAAATTAGAATATCGCTATATTATTTTAGTAATATATATTGATAGTTCCTATATCAGAGTGGAGAATTGTTAGTTCAGTTTTTCTTAAATTCTATCTACAGAAGTTTTAATTTAACAAAAATATTTTATAATTCATCTTGTTTCGTTAAGGATAGAAGAGAAAATATTATACATTATAAAATCAAATATTGAAATACTGTAGTTTCAGAAGAATATGAAATTCTGATCTTTTATGTCACGTGAAAATTATTAAAATGTTAACAAATAATTAAACCAGCATATGTAAATTAGAGTATACACAGGTGTATACGTGGGATAAGTAAAAAAGTCAGAAATTATTAGGGTGGGTAGGTAAAACCGAAAAGAGGCAGCGTGGTCGCGCAGCAGCCGCCACGTGCTTCGAGTCGAGCATTGCCGAGCAATGCCGAACATGGCCGAGCATAAGATTTCGTGTCAGAACGCAGTGTCGGAATGCTTTGCTCTCAGTCGTAGGCGCGTGCCACGTACCGCCATGTCATTCTCGTAGGTGTGTGTTCATTTTTCTCCTTTTGACATTTCTCTCCGTTTTCTCAATTATTCTACTTAATAAATCGTTAACAAATATCGGTTAACTTATTCTAAACTATATTATCTACCTATTCCTTCAACTAATCTATTCGCTTTGCTTAGATTGTTACCAAGTCTAGTATAAATAGAAACTTTGACTCTCGTGTCTGAAATTTTTCATTGGTGAAGCAGTGATGAAGTGTTAGAGTAATATCGAATCAGTGGCGTGTAGATTATCGGTCGAACAGCGAATTTCAGGACTCGAATGACGCGAGTGTCGGCCAGAACGAAATGAAGAACCATTCGAGAATGTACCGGTGGCAACGGCACATCAGATAAAAGGTAGGCGAAAAAAGAACTGGTATTTTTCGTCGGAACTTGTTTTTACGTATCATCGTGAAATCTTGTTTTCCTTGTTACTGGAATATGCGGTAATCCGCATTTGATTTATTGCCACGATGGCTGAATCGGCTGCGACAAAGAACGCGGAACGAAAATTGAAACAGAACGGTGGCGGAAAAGGTCGACAGTCTTTCAAGATGCACCAATTAGCAGGGAAGCTTCGCAGTCTGTTCGCGCGAAACACGAAGACCAAGGACCGTTACTTAATGGCGCAGCCCTTTTCAGCGCATCCCACGTCGCGATTTTTAATTAGCTTGTGGTCCGACACTAGAGATTAAAGTACCCCGTCATATGTATTCGCTGTTGCGGTTAAGTTCTTGGTGTTTCGTGTGCCGGAAAACACGATGACTCGTATCTCATGGTGTTTCGAGGCTATGAGTAAACATATTTTTTTCTTCCTTTTTTTTCAAACAAGCACAAGAGGTTCGAAGTCCAAGCAGGGGAGCAATTTTTATGCGTAACTGTATATTGCTCTTCCAAGATTTAATGTACCGAGGATTTATATTTTTATTAAAGTTAATCAACTATTTTGCTCGCTTTTTTTATGTCCTAAGTATCTATGAAATATACGTTTGACGTCATAGACAATAACTCACGGTTCCAGTGAACCGTTTCCCGTCTTAATCTTGCTGGAACAGCCTTGGGAGGTTCGAAAAATGTTCGAACGGTTGAACTCCGTCCGTTGGAGACAAATTTCGGGCGAGCTTTACGAAAAGAGGGATCCTTATCTCGGACCTGATCTCGACGAACCTCGTCCAAGTTGCCGCGAGCATGCAATACGAATCTCCTTGGATCTCTTGCGCCAGCGTCTTTATCTCTCCCGGCGTTTACCCAAAAGGGATTACTTTCCCATTAGGATCTTGTCTTTCGAGGACAAATAGTCGAAACTCGAGCCGACGCTACTGTCCGAGCCGCCACGGTGATTTTTCCCGAGGAGAATCCTCTTATCAGGAACCCACCAAGGGCCTTTTTCTTTTCCTTCGATTTTTTCTTTTACCGGCGGGCTTACTTAATACCTGAAAATGGCGCTCGCTCCTCTATCTCAAGCGGTGGATTTTAGAAGTCGATTTCTTTTCGTTCCTCATTTTTTTTCCCATAAAAAGAATAAACTAGAAATAAAGTAAAAATGAAGTGACAAGTTCGTGGACAAACAAGTTGATAGTTAACTACATGTACAATGTGATTCTCAATTTATTTTTACCTCAATTTACTCAAGGAGTTGTCGTCTCGTTCTTCTTCGTCATATTTTTTTTTTTGTCGACTTAGTTGCTGCGAGAACTGCCAGTTTTTCGTTCCATACCATGGCTTCGAAGTGAAATTGCATATCCCTGTCTCTTTTCTCTCGCACCTCAAGCTCTCCCCACGGCTACAACGTCGGAAATAATAGTCATCTCATCAGTCGGAAATGAATGCTTTAGATTACCATGATAAGCTAGTAAGCGTGAAGCGTGCCTTTAGCTGTAATGCCAATCTCCCGGCGGTGGGGCCCTCTGTGCGGTTGACGACTTCGTAACCTGGAGATTCGTCAACGTCAGACCCCATTAGCAGCAGCCCTTCGTCTACCGTCGACTCGCTAATTCCCTCTTATGGCAAATATGGTTCAAGCTGGGTCATACGCACGTCGTTGCAATTATACATGCAAGAAATGGCACACGGCTAAAAACGGCATACAGGTTCCTTTGGGTCCGATTTAACAATGTTTTCTACTCCTGCAACGTTAAATTACGAGAATTAGTCGTTTATTTTTCATTGATTTTTAACGCGTTATGCGCTGGAGAGATTTTCAGATTTTTAACACTAGGTTTACGGTTTTTTTTTTTGTATACCTATTTAGGGTAAAAAAACCACATATTTTCTTTAACACTAGATTTATGGGACCCGTGAATTTGACGGATGGGTTGCTTCATTTATACGATATTAACAGATAATTAATTTATATTAACTTATATTAAGTCTGTTAATATAGCGATTATTTTCATATTAAACCCATCGTTTGTTTTTTAAAGAAAATATGTGCTTTTCTTTACCCTAAACCTGACGGGTGTCCATAGAAATAGGTATTCAAAAAATCCCCGTAAACCTAGTGTTAATAAATATTATAGGTTTTAATAATTATTAACACTAGATTTACGGAACCCGTGAATTTGACGGATGGGTTGCTTCAATTATACGATATTAACAGATAATTAACTTATATTAACTTATATTACGTCTGTTAATATTCCGAGTATTTTCAAATTAAACCCATCGTTTGTTTCTTGATCATGTCCAACGAGAGATGAATTCGCCAAAAGAAAGTCCTTTTGCGTTATTATAATAAAATTATTCCCGTTGCAGCTCACGAATCACAGACGGACCTAAAAGGTGCCAAAAAGGTTAATGAATAAATAATAGAAAGGAAATATCTCATACCAGTTGTCTCTATATTGTAACTTTCAAAACACACCGCCATGTTACTAAGTGTATAAATGACAGGAAAGAAAATTCGATGATATAATTTCGTGCGCTTATTATTCCGTTTGTCATCGAAACATCAGTAAAACCGTTGAAATATCTGTGAACAAAAATTTATGTAAACAAGGTTGAAGTTTTCAATTAGCGTGTATAATGGGGAACAACATGCTAGACGACGTCCATCGTTTGTCGCTTGAGCGTGAGATAAAGGTTAATTTAACGCAGCAACGTTCTAGAACTATGGCGTACAACGGCGCGAATGTAACCACGCGTCGTAAGTCTGTTTCCAGGCGAAACCGTAAAGCCGTGGTGGAAGCACCGTCGGCGCTGCGTTTTCGGCCGTTTTTCACGACCACTTACAATGTATTACAAAGATAAGAGGCTCCTCGATTAAGGCTGAATTCTGAGGTATCGCGCTTCGACGATTCCCGGGCTTCTTGAAGATTTACACGGTACGGTGAATACTCGGCTTGCTTATCACGTTAAGTAAATCGTTTTGCAGTTGCCTTTCGATTTACGTTTACCTTGTGCATGGGAAAGTACCGTTTATAATCTTAACAAGTCAAGAAGGTGTAATTAACGTGCAATCTTAATGATTATACTGGAATACGTTAATTATACTTTTTCATGGTGTAAATTGGGTATGAATCGTGATTAAAGTTTATTCAAACGCGATAGGTTAGTTAATCGAATTAGCCAATTACTGAAATCTTCAATCGATACTCGATCGAACCTTAGTTGAGCAATTTCATTGGTCGATTTTTATTTTCTTCGATAACGATTGGTTTATTTCTTTTCTTCAATAGTGATTAGTCGATTTTTCTTTCCTTCGATAATGATTGGTTGATTTCTTTTCTTCGATAATGATTGGTTGATTTCTTTTCTGCAATAGCGATTGGTCGATTTCTTTTCTTCAATAGCGATTGGTCGAAGGTTCTATGTAACGGTATGGGCATGTTTAGCGGTAAAAATTATTTGTGATTGATATATAACTATTTGACAGAATTATTATTAAATAACTTACGCAAAATCAACATTTAAGTCCACTCTTGTTAGTAGTAACGATAAGATATTTCTTAGAAGCATTGAAATGTAAAAATTGAAGCGTTTAAGCAAATGATTCAAAGTGATTTGCAGGGAACATTCGCGGTGAAATTATTTCATATCCGCGTGATCACGTGATGCGGTTTATAGCTTGCTATGACACGCGTTGATTTATCATAAACATAAAACTTTTATTCTCCGTTCGTTTTGTCGTACACCTATAATCGCCACTTTTAATAACCAGTGATGGTTGCAACTTAAACCCGGCGTTCAGGTAATAAACTTTCTTCTTCATCCGGTGTCGTGTTAGGTTGAAAGGTAGAATTGAAATCTAGAAATTCTCCTTTGTAAAAGAATGATAAATACTTTTCAGACTGTAAGTAACATTCTTCTGTACACATTTCCGTGTCTTTATACTTTAATTATAAAGAATGGAAGGATCTTATAGAATCTCATTTCTGTTGTAAGTTAATAAAAATAATTATGATCGTAATCATTTTATAGTCTTGAACTCTTTCAGTCTTGAACTCTTTCAAACAATGCTGATACTTAATTTAAAATATTTTTAGCTACTGCTAGCACCGCTGCAAATACCACCTTATAAATTATGGCTATGAGGAACCTTCAGTGACCTTTGTTTACTCTTTCTGGATCTAAAGGTGAATCGATATCATAATACATAATATATTATCAAGAAATTATACAAAAATAAACTGTTGAAATATAACCCTGGCTTTCCAGTTGAAACCTCTCGTATCGATCGTCACCAAATATTCTAAATTCTGAAACTATCATCAAATGGTAATCTGTTCCTTCGGAAATGCCACATAAATCTCAGGAATTTACATTTTCCTGGAACTTCGATAGAAGAGCATCGAACAGCACTTACGCGTAACGAATGTGAAAAGTTTTTTCGATTTCGAGGAAAAAGAGGAACCGATAAGGCAGGGAAAAGAGCGGAAGAATTAACGAACTCGTTATTGGAAAGGAAAAGGTGCAAGGGACACGTCCGAAGCCCATGGGACCAGATTAGACGTGGCTCGGTGGAGACAGAGGAGGAAAAGAAATATATGGCACCAAATATTTAACTTAGAACGCCGTATCGTCGAAATTAGAGCGAGGGACTCTGAATTGCCGAGGGTGACGAGAATCGTACGAGAAGGGATTCGCTCTTGAAGATTCTTCATAATTGACAAATACGAGAGGCTCAATTACCAATGACCGATTGGTTAAACAAACCTGGCTTTTTCATATATCTATGACTCATGCTCCTCCTATTAACACTATTTACTTAGGATTAGGATTAACATTAGGTTTACGGACGTTTTTGAATACCTATCTTTATGGAGACCCGTCAGATTTAAAAATAATACCATGAGTTTAATTCAAAAACAATTACGATATTAATAAATTTAATATAAGTTGATTAAATCTATTAATATTGTATAATTAGAACAACTCACCCGTCAAATTGACTGGTCCCGTAAATCTAGTGTTAAGAACGTACGAAAGTAAAAATCTGATAATAAGATCTGATTTGTTTGTTAACGCTAGATTTGACGGATGGGTTGCTTCAATTATACGATATTAACAGAT
>NIJG01000011.1:1764940-1776038 GCA_002201625.1 Euglossa dilemma | reverse complement strand
TTCCTTATTATTCTAATATTAATCGTATTTCTTCTTCCTTGTGAACAAATGAAATTTAGTTCCCGGTGGTTTAGTTTTAAATTGATTTCACGCAGAAAGATTTGAAAGGATTAAAAGAAGTGTGATTATCTGTAACAAAAAAAAAAAATTAATAGAATCTTCATAGAAAATTACATATATCTCTATTTTTCTCAGAAATTACATACTTACACATAAATCTAAACTTACAACTAAATCTTCGAATTTCATTTAATCTATTTCCTTATTATTCTAATATTAATCGTATTTCTTCTTCTTCGTGAAGAAATGAAATTTAGATCCCAGTGGTTTACCTTTAAATTGATTTCACGCAGAAAGATTTAAAAGAAGCGTGATTATCTGTAACAAAATAAAAAAAAATTAATAGAATCTTCATAGAAATTTACATATATCTCTATGTACCGACAGGATTAATACTATCAGCTTACTGATCGTTACCGACTCTTTCCGAAACGTCGTTTCAGAAGCCTTTTATTTAGTATCACTTGATCAATCGAAAGAAGATTATGGATTCGTGAACTGGTCGGCATCGAGAGTACGATTTACAATCGACGTCGCCTCTTTTCCCATCGTAAATCGATGCTGGCCGTCGTCTTTATGGTTCACAGATTTCAAGGTTCCATCTGCACGCCACGCCATAAAACTAGCTCTCTCTTTATATATATATATATATATCTCGCTCTCCTTCTCCTTCTCTCTCCCTCTTCTTCCTTTTTTCCTACATTGATCGATCGATTCGTCGAACCACTTCCGTTGTATATAGAAATATATAGCTCGTATTTTAGGTATCAGCTCGTAAGCAGCTGCTATTGAATGGCAGAAGAGGGAGAGACAACGAGAAAAGAGACAAGCTAGCCACACCTTTTCAGGGGTGAATTTTACGTGTTACGGTACAGTTTTCAGGGAAAAGATCAATTAATCGTGAGTACATTCGACGACTGATCATAAATCTTCGCAAGTTATTATACCTAGCTTGTACCGGGAGATGCTCTAGCTAATGGGATGTGCTGTTCGACACGTGTGTGCTAATGCATAGAAAAGCTTCGACTATCCTGAGGATTCGGTGAATAAAAGTAATCTCCTTCGGAGGATGCTATAAATTATACTCGATGAGATTTAGAAAATACTTGGAATATTCGAAAAATATTCTTCGCAAACGTTGATTTGGAATATTCCAAAATATTCTTCGCAAACGGGGATTTGGAATATTCCAAAAATATTCTTCGCAAACGATGATTTGGAATATTCCCAAAATATTCTTCGCAGACGGTGATTTGGAATATTCCAAAAATATCCTTCGCAGATGGTGATTTGGAATATTCCAAAATATTCTTCGCAAACGGTGATTTGGAATATTCCAAAATATTTTTCGCAAACGATGATTTGGAATATTCCCAAAATATTCTTCGCAGACGGTGATTTGGAATATTCCAAAATATTCTTCGCAAACGGTGATTTGGAATATTCCAAAAATATTCTTCGCAAACGGGGATTTGGAATATTCCAAAAATATCCTTCGCAGACGGTGATTTGGAATATTCCAAAATATTCTTCGCAAACGGTGATTCTCACATCGTACTAATGGGGCCATGAGACCATATTTGTTATTAAACGACTTGAACACAGGCCGTAACCTGTTCCTTCTTAAATACAGACATTAACTCTTTCATTGCGAGTGCATAATGCATAGAAAAGCTTCGACTATCGCGAGGATTCGGTGAATAAAAATAATCTCCTTCGGAGGATACTATAAATTACACTCGATGAGATTTATAAAATACTCGGAATATTCCAAAAATATCCTTCGCAAACGTTGATTTGGAATATTCCAATATATTCTTCGCAAACGGTGATTCTCATATCGTACTAATGGGGCCATGAGACTACATTTGTTATTAAACGACTTGAACACAGGCCGTAACCTGTTCCTTCTTAAATACAGGCGTTAACTCTTTCATTACGAGCTCTTCTCAGAGCACGCCGAGCATTATCTGAAGAATAATTAAGGAGTAGTTCTCGTTCCTAACAATTCCGTTGTTTCACGGTAGTCCCCACTTCTCGTCGAGTGCGCGCCCCCTCCTCTGAGCCTATTTAACTTCAAACTGCTTCATCCACTTCTCAATTCGAAACTCGTTCACGCGATTCCCGTCCGTTGGAAAAATCCTCGTCGTTACTATATTTTATTCGCAATTTAAAAGCACCCCAAGGCCTATAAAATAACCAATATAGATCACATCTCTCATATCCTCGAAAAACCATCAAAGCGCCCCCGCAGTGGCTTTAAAATCGTCAGTCTTGCCAAACTTTCACAAGTATCCCCAAATTCCACTAAAAACTCCCTCTGTCTCTCGTTCCATCCCTCTGTCCCCTTCCCTAGAGATCCACGCGTCGGACAAGCAGTTCCCCCACCCAGGTGTGCCGCTAATTCGTCGTGTACGAGGCTTATCTCTGGTCCAGTCTCACCTCCAGGCCCGCGATAACACTTCAGCTTAAATTCAGCCGCCGGAGGCAGACCACCGGCTGATTTAAGAGCCTCTACCATCCCTGTGTCCCGTGTGCTCGCGCACAGACTGGGCCTAGAGGGGCGAAAAGCCCTAACGGAGGCGTATGCCACCGGTAGATAGTCGACCGTGATAAGCTAAATGCTCAACGTCCCCTCTATTATAGGTTAGGTAGGCTCGAAGCCGCCTCGAGCGTAAACTGAACTATAACGCCACCGGTGAGACAGATTGCGGAGAACAGCGGTATACACGGCAGCTCTAGCTCCCACTTCCGCGAAATTTCCGCCGGATAAATGTCCTGCATCGATCGCCTCCGTCTATAGAAAACTGTCGCGGTTTGTCCAATGTAACCTCTCGTGTTACTCGCCGAGCGATTACGCACTGCGTCTCCGTCACGTGGTCACGCGATGATCACGTGGATCGGGTCTGGAAAAGAAAAGACAATGAGACATGAAAACGTTATTGATGTATCACGTTCGTAGGTTTCTATATATCTTACCGAATCAAAGAACATTTTTGATTCTGTATTTCGTTGAAGATTATTCGATCCTCATATGCGGTGTATTTCGCACAGCATTGGTACTTACGTGTTCACTGCAACGCCTGACTGATTTGAGACGGTAGACCGACGAGTACTGCGAGTTGCAGCCTTTCGGGGGCTGCTGCTTCAACCAGAGAAAGTATTCTGTTCGTTGCATAATTCACTTACTTGTTTCTTCAAAGATAGGGATGAGTTATGAGACGGAGACAGTTTTATTTTTATAAGATGAAAAAAGAATTTCATCGGACTGTTTAATGTATCTTATTGTAGCTTGTAGTACTTCGAACCTGGAAATCGATTCGATATTTAATATTTAGTCGTACTACAGTTAGAATTTCATGTAAAAATTGGGGTAAAAAAATGGATTCCTCAAATCTTACCGTGGACAGGATATGTGGCGAACAAGTTGCGGCGTTATCTGAAATTGAGGGTGCAGCTTCGGCGGAAATTGAGCCAAGGCCATGGCGGAAATTCCCCTTGCCCCGTGGGAGACGACAACGCGCTATAAATTGAAGAGGTTGCGTTTGAATCGAAGCGTGCCCCTTCGACGCGAAAATTGAGTTAAACACACCCCTTTTGCGCGGGTATTCTATGCGTGTGTGCGGTTCTTCGTATACGGAGTTCAAAATTGATGTACTTAGGCCTACACCACGCTTTAACGCGCATCAATTCTTCGTGGATTCAGTATTTAGTGGATTAATCAAGAAATTCCTTTGTTTCACTTTTGATAAACAGAAGTATCTTTAGCAGTACCTAGAACACAAAGAATTTCATTATAAAATAATTATTATTTTTTTTAAATTATTGCTTCGTTATGATGCTTACGTTATGATATTTTTTTTAATATACTTAGCCTTTTTTTAATAGACTCCATAAAGTCTTTGGTTGATAAGTAATCCCTCACAGTATGCAACCCGGTTGACAGTGAAATTTATACTTGTCGTTTTCTCATGAAATAGAAAATATACTTTCGAAGATTAGTTTTTCTTAATAGTATTTGTTAAATATTTCTTGCGATTATTTAATAAATAGCAATTGTGTTTTTATTTACCGGTACTTCTTGATACTGATTTTGTAGTCCGTGTATATTTCTTTTTCTTCAATTTTGGACGATTTAATTTGCGAATTCGGGACATATTTCTTCATTTAACATAGCTTTTGTCGCTTCCAGTAAAGTCCTTTTCACTTTCTCGTGCTGTATGCATAAGTAACGACACGGATAACGCTGATGTTCGCTTTTATGAATAAAGTTACGCGAATTATGCAGAAGTTTCCATAGCAGCTTGTAATAAAGACTTTCGCGTCTGGTCATATATTTACCGCATTTTCATAACAGAATTCTGTTAGGATCATCGACGAAATTTTATCTCGCAATTCGCATTTCATCGAATTCCAGCTGCGCAACGTTATCGACCGAGTTCTTGTTCCACTTTCTCGCAACTTATCGATTGCATCGTAGAGCTCTCTCGTTTGGATTAGTAATCATGATCTGGAATAATATCGAACATAGCGAATTACATTTTATCGTTCACTCGTTTCCTTTTTCATCGATAGTCGATAACGTCATAAAGTTTCGACATTTTACAAACCATTTAATTTCCAATAGGGTTCCTAATACCTTAGAAGATTAAACAGGGACCGTGAAGAAGCGTTAACCTGGCGTTATCCATTGAAACTCTTAATTAAATTCAGGAAGTCTGGTACCAAGAAGTCGACGATATTTGCTAGCACGAAAATGCGAACTCAGCTGCAAAGAAGCATCCACTCGCTCAGCATCCACTCTCGAGGTTTACACACAAGTGCATCTCAAGTACATAGTCAACAGTAAGAGTCTTCCTTAAACACTTGGTACGCGTTTTAACGAGTCCCATTCAGTGCATCCTCTCTCTTTCTCTCTCTTCTGTGGCCCTCGATCTTCCTCTTTTACTCTCTTCTCTCTGTTACTTTCTAGTCCCCACTTTTTTTCCACTCGCTATCTCACTTGTCTCCTTCTTTTTTCCCTTCATTTCCGCCATTTTTCTTACTCTCAACTGCTCTCCCGTCCCCCTCGTCTTTTCCATTCTGCATTTCTGATGCCTTTTTATCCTTCTTCTCTTCTCTTGCTTTTAACCTGTTCTTTTTCATTCTTCCCTCTCTGTCCCACTTTCATATACTTCCTCCGGTATATACCTGCTAGCAGCATTTCGCTCGTATCTCTTAGCATCACTCCCGCCACTCGCAGAGTGGTACTCTCCGGCGAACGCCATTTATATCGGTGCGGAATCGAGGGTGCGAACTCGCTCTATGACGCTCCTTTGTATGCAAACAAGGTGCTTGTTTCTAAATTGGGTTGCAAGTCGAGCCATCGTTAATTAATATATCTTGCGGTACGACCGAATTAAGCGCGCTAAGCGAGACGGCCTCTCCCGTCCAACCTTCCGTACCGGCGGATCCTGTATACGGCCCAAGTGGTGGGGATATCCCCGTTAGTCCGTTCGTTAAACGACCACCCTGGGAGTCGTAGCAATCATAAACGGACCGTCTCTTCAACGCTACGTTTCGGAATACCAGCTTTTCATGATTCGTTCGTGACCGGCTTACTAACAGCACCTGAAATTGTTAGAAATGAATTGTTACGCTACTTTTTTCCGTTTTCACCGCTGCTTTAAGGCTTATCGAATGATCGGTGACCTTGAAACTTACCGTAATAGGTTATGTTATCCGAACAGGGAATTTCAAGCGTTCAGTCGACAATTGAATTAAACCAATTATAAAGATCATGGTTCGTGCAATGTGATACTTAGTCTATCCGAGTTTATTGCCGAGATAATGTACAGTCACTGAAAGCGTGACTTCCTTCGGTAACTTAATAAATCTTCCGCTCGCTTCTATGGAACAGCTGTAATTACACCTGTTTAGAGTGAATAAGAATTAAGTACGCTACTTATATCCTCTGCTTACTGTCTGAAATTGATTCACGCGGCTGGACTCGAACGAGGAACCATCATCTCGTCTCGCTGTCTTCCTTTAGTCAACATCTCCGCACGTTTTCGCGTTCAATTAAATTCATCGGCAAGCAAAGTTTATTTAACTTTCGTCTCGGTCGCACAGAGGGCGCCACGTCCAATTACCAACCGTGAAAATGTAACGCGATGTCGACGAGCACGCGTGTAATTCGGGACTACCGTGTAGGGGGATTAAAAAATGCAATTTGCTCGTAACGAAAAAATGCTCGTGCGGTCGCGTAAAGGCACGTGGTTCCGGTCGGCCAGAAGATTCTCGCTATTCCGGGAGATAAATGGGAGGAGAGAGAATGAGAACCGGCGTAGCCCCGTGTTTTGAAATTCCATTACCGAACGAGATGAGGTCAGTGCACGAGACGGTTCATTAAGAGCTATATTTTCTCTGGCTGCCTCTGCCTGCATACGTCCGAAGGGGGAAAGTTCACCTTGTGTCATATTTTTCTCCTGTGTTTGTGCGCTTCGAAAAAGGGTCAAGAAGACCCATGACGCAAGGAATTTTCATTAATTCCCATTATTTTTCTTTCAAATCCCGGCGGTCGCCACTAGATGTCACGGCTGGGTATAAAAGGGTACGATTGCATTATGACACGGAAGAAAATGAAATATGTCCGTTAGATGGCCTGTTCTTATATTTACCCTCGGTATATAACGAGACTCGGAATTCTATGCTTCAGGTATTAGTAAACGTTACCGTAATTTTGAATTTCTTACCGATTTGTTACCGATTTGAATTTTAATCCTGACAGATTAGGAAATATATAATTTTTGTTTCTAGTTCCAGTATAAAATGGCTGATTTGGATTGATTATTATTTCGTTTCTTAAAATTCTACTTATTCAGGTTTTTTTTCATTGGATTCCATGATTTATTCAACTGCGCGCATTTACTCAGGTACTTATCTACATGCTACATTTTATT
Organism: Euglossa dilemma; assembly: GCA_002201625.1. Classification (NCBI taxonomy): domain Eukaryota; kingdom Metazoa; phylum Arthropoda; class Insecta; order Hymenoptera; family Apidae; genus Euglossa; species Euglossa dilemma. The sequence goes on along the minus strand of NIJG01000011.1, from coordinate 1,769,037 downwards.
TATTGCCGTAACTCGCGGAATCTTGCCAAGGTTACTCGAAAACATGTGTGCTTATTAAAATGCAGAGATATACAGTTTCTTGGAAAAGCATTTTTAATGAAGTCACGCAATAATTTATAGCGGCCATTATTTAAACCGTCTATTTATCCAACCCAGCTTGAAGCCACCCATGATTACCACTACTAAAAATAACAAATGGAGCCATAGGAGAAGGTACTTAAATTTTCAATTCTTTTTCTTTGTATTCTGCTACAAAGTATTCTGTATTCTGGAATTTAAGTATCTCGTCGATATAAACCTCTTTTCTATACGACTAAAAGCCGAAATTAATCTTTTAGGCACGACGGCACGTATGGTCACGGATGGCATAAAAATGGTTCATCACGATTTCTACTGCGACATTAGAAAGACATTATAGAGTTCTGAATGAATAATCCAAATTAACGCCGTTTAGGCGTAGCAAATGAGAAGTAAAGGAAAAAACGTATAATACTATAAAAAATGATGCTATCCACGAAAGTCACTATAGTAGTAGTAGTTCAGAGTAATGATATCTGCGAAAACCACCATAGTAGTGGCGCGTCGTACCTAAAAGGTTCATGTCAAACAAAAGAAAACGATAGCGGAATTAAGTAAAAATTAAGTGAGAGTAATCATCACTGTCCTTCTGATATATTTACTCATTTTACACAATGATTATTCCGTCCATTCTTCTCGGTATCATGAATAATTAACAAAGGTTAATTAATTCCACGTCTACCTTTCAGATTTGAACATCTTTTATTCCAATCCTAATAACTTCAATCCAACGTCCACCCAGAGAATGGACAACCAACCCCAGCAGCCAAGCGTAGACGTGCTGAAACATGAATATTTTCGATTTCTTCCCGCGCCCCCGGGGGAGAATCCTTTCAGCCGCAGATGCTACCAAAGTTCACGGCGGCAACCAGTTCCTGCGAGTCATAAATACCTGGCGCGATCTTTGGGGAAGGGTTTCTGCGACCCTAAATCAAGGTCAGCAGCGACGTACGTCGCTGTAGTCGCAGCTACTCTTCACTTTCACCTCCTCTATCCTCTTGCCCCCTCTTTTTCCTTAGACAGTCGGCGTGCAACAGCGGGGGCTATGATTTAGTATTTTTGACGGGATTAATAATTTCCAAAGGCACGTAGGTAGCAGATGTCTCGACATTTTCGCACCCCATTCTCGCGTCTTCTACGCCGCTGTCGTTGACTGCTAACGTCCTCGAGTCTTTCCATCTCTTTTACCCGACTGCCAGTGAAATAAGGTGAATCTGTCACGATTCCTATGACGAATTTAGGTTCCTACAGGTCCGCTTCGGCCTGCTGCCTGTCACTCTTTCTCATATTTTTTACCTATGACGTTTCTTCGTAGGGCGTCCGAACAGCTGACTGATTGGTAACTTTCGAGATGAACACGTTTGCACCTTGAGTAGGGTAATGGCATTTTTAGATTATGGGGAAATTGGATTTTTCATCCAGTGCGTCGAGGGAGAGAAAAGTGGATTGGGATGTTGATGGTGTGAGCAATTTGAGTGATGCAACAAATCATAGGAATTTTATACTATAGAAAAGATACAGAGGTAGAGAAAAAAACAATTTGTATTTTCTTTGTATATTCCTTTAATTTATATTTTGTTTTTCTATTAAAAAGGAATTAAGATGAAGTACGTAAAATTCATTGAAGAAAAGGAAAAGATTGCTGCTTATTCTACAAAAATTTTTTTAATTAACCATCGGTATTCATAAAAAATAAGAAGAATTTCTAAATAACAATTACAGAGATAAAAAGTGGCGGATAAAAAAGTAAGAAACATTTCCTTTGTCGGCTTATGATTCCTTTTTTTTTTCCCACTTTGCTTGGTGGAAATAATCGTTCAGATTGCACAGCTTGTTAACACCATCAGTAGCGCTCCAAACTTGGGACTCAGGCACACCGTTGACAATGACGCTGTGATAGGAATCTCGAAAGGCGGCGTGGGTGACAAACGTGTTACGCCAGTGTGAACAGGATTTAACATCACTATCCCATTTATTTGGTTCTTTCGTTTTCTTCCGAGTACAGATTTATGCCTGTCCAATTGGATAGATTTACATCTACCTACACCCCCGTAATATATGATACTTTAACGCGTTGTTTTGCTTATATATATCACCATTATTTATGCTATTTTTAGATGTCAACGGTATCTAAAATATTTTTTCGTTGCAGGATTACACTATTATTATAATCTAATAATTTCTTTTGGAGAAACTATTTTTAATCAAATTTACTTCATTTTGGTATTTGAGTTTTGCAAATATTTTCTGACTTAAACCAAAAGTTTCAACCATGTGTTACATATTTAAATACTTGTTTTAGGTAATTATTGTCACCTCTACAATCTGTATTTGGAAATAGAATTTTTTCAATGAAAACTGTGGAAATGAAAGTTTCTAGAGAAGGCAATCATGCACAATGCTGAGAGGTGTGATTACCAGAGTAACCATAACTCCTTACATGTGATCAAGAATCATTTATTAATTTTCCATCCTGAGAGACAATTTCTGAAATCGATCATCCCGATCAGCCCGCCCTCTATAATTTCAACTATACACATGCAATCACTGTCTGTGAATACTCGGCTGTTTTTTTTTTGTCCTGGGAAAAAACAAAACGAGAAGAAAGTATCCCCTCAAGGACAAGCGTAAACACGTCTCGAGGTTATCGCCTCAATCCATTCGTTCGACTTAGCGAAGTATATTGGTGAAACGTAATCGCAGTAGGCCTCGAGTGTTGCCGTAAATCATTATCCGGCAGAAAAAAGTGCAACTATTTATTCGTGAGAAATTTTTGAATTCCTAAAGATAAAACAAAATTATCACGTTATCGCGTTAAAAAATTTACACGCCATAACGAGGTATCGTTATTTTGATAAATACCATTCACATGATCTATTCGTTATCTTTATTCTAATATTCGTCGATTTTTCAGGAAGAAACTTATCTCCTATGATACATTTCAATTCTGCTACGCCTTGTGAACATTTCCTATATTTCATGCAACGTTGCCTGACACAGAAAGAAAACGATATCCAAGGTCGAAAATGCACTCGAGGTAAATCGTAATGAAATCTTAACGTCTTCGTCTTTGATTTTCATTCTCATCCGAAAGACAATTCCTCGAAGTCACGTTAACTGATTGCCCGTAATTCCAACAGAGCGGCTGTAATCGTGCTCCCGAATAAAGATCTTTCTAAGAAGAAAGTCCCAAGGACAGTCAGAAACGCGATTCGAGGCTACCGCCGTGATGAATCTGCGCGCAAAAGGTGGTTCGAGCGCGAGCCTTTAAGTGCGTACCCGAAGAAATGACGCGATGGTGTGGGGCGAAGAGAGGAGAATGACTGTCGTGGAGGGGATAAGAGACGTAGGCAGTTCCACTGATGCGCAGGTTGTTTGTAATCTAGCGATGGGCTTTTCGTTGGTTCCTCTTCTCCTGTCGAACAATTTAACTCTTTGCACTGNCTATTAAGTCTGTTAATGTTGCGATTATTTTCTAATTAAACCCATCGTTTGTTTCTTAAAGAAAATACGTGGTTTCTTTATCTTTAAATCGGATGGGTGTCCGTAGAAATAGGTATACCAAAAACCGCTCGTAAACCTTGTGTTAATTTGCACGCGATTCCTTATTTACCGTTTCGAAAATATCGACGGCATTATGGCAGAAGGTCAGAAGGCCTTCGAATTCCTATTTTTCTAACCCTTTGCGGTCCTATGTCCTATGAGTGTAACTCGACATTGGGGAATTCCTATTTTTCTGAAAAATCACCGAGTGCAAAGGGTTAATAGTTCCAGTTCGAACTACATTTACGTTTTAAGCGAATAAAAGGTACACGATTAATAAATACTACGCCAGTGAATGGTAATATATTATATAGTTAATTATTAATGGTTATTAACCCTTTGCACTCGAGGAATTTTTGGCTACAAAAGAGTAGAAATTCACAGATTTTCTTTTACAAAACTGATGTTATTTTTTTCAATGGTAAATGAGGAATCGTATAATAATTAACATATACAATTATATAATTTTGTTATCT
>NIJG01000011.1:1747091-1761844 GCA_002201625.1 Euglossa dilemma | reverse complement strand
ATATATATAAATATATATATCGTTTGTTACACATTTCAATGGATAATATTTTAGATTTCTCTTCATACTTTCTTCAACGTCGCAATATAAACTCTCCAATGCTAAGAAGCTTTATTGTCCACCTATAAAAATTTCCCAAAAAGTAATGAATAAAAAATGGATTACTTCTCTTTGTTTCTTTCGAGCAAGTTTGCCCATTTAAGAAGTCGTATCTCCTTGTTTGTATCGTGAAGAGCCGAGAACTGTCGAGTGTCGACGTAACAGGGGCACAAGGAGAGGGCAGGATTTACAAATATTGAAACAGGCCGTATTCGAGCAGCTACTATTGACGGAGTAGTCGAGGGTCAAGTTGCCGGTGTTCCTTTCGAGAAACCGACGTGGTTCCGTGTGCACCTCTGCCTCGGGAAGTTGTAATGAGGAGAATGCTCGTGGGAACGGGGGAGGGTCGTTCGTATAAGCGCGGGAAAGAAAGCACACGCATGCGCGCGCATGTCTGTGGATGGATGGTGTTCATGAATTGGAAAGAAAAATTTAGCTATCTTCATCTTTTCGGCATTGGCAAGTGAAAGGTAGAAGCGATTCAACGAAACGTAGATGGTTAGATTAGATTCAGTAGGATAAAAGTTTTGTAAAATTTATATGTCGAATAAATTATACGAATAATTATAAATAAATGTTCAATTTTGGTAAGATACGGATCTACATATGATTTATGTAGTTTATGGCCGACCGTTGCGCCATCTACTAATAGTATTGGGTACTAATTCCATTGTTATGTTTATTAGGTTAGATTGACTGTTTTCTGTGCATCGGATATTTTATTTCGTTTGAACATGATTATGATTATTTTAATTGGATTTATTTATTCCAATTAATGACGATTATTACATTAACAAATAATGGTAAGTTATTCCAAGTTTATTATGGAACTTGGCAGAATAATAGCGAGCGCTTTTTTATAGAAATTTATCTACTATCCGCTCATGCAGAGGCACGGTTAATTTATGCAGTTGAAATCTACAGTTAAAGGAATAGATTTGAGAGAGTGATACAGATGCAATTACCAGGCGAAATTTTCAGTAACGATAGAACCGAACGTACAGGTTAGGAACATGAACAGTAAGAGTGGTATAGCTATGGAGTAGAAAAATCATAATGTCGAAGGGTATTAATCTTTGACTGTTCTATACCGTCAATTTGTCTGAGCTCAATATTTCACGGTGTTATAAACCGGATGTTCGAACAGAAAATGATCATGAAATATTGTAAAAAGCATCTTTCATGGACTTCTCCTTTCCGTAAACACACTCGAACGGTTTGTTGATCGCGTGTTTCCGGTGCACGAAGAGTTGCAGCAACGATTCTTTAGAAGGTTCTACTCCCTGCAGTAATAGTCAATCATTATCCCAGATCTTCTTAGGATAAAAAATAACTGCTTCGTACAGTTCGTCAACGCAATAAATTTGCAAAAATTATAGGACTTAGCACATTCGAAAAAATGAGGTAACAATCTTTAGAACTTTTTACCAAGATTAGATACGAAAGAAATTATTATTGGTTACTTCGTATTATTTCGATTGTTTACGTCTTATCATATGGAAGAGTGGTGAAACTAAAATTTCCGTAACAATCTTATGCTACGTAACTAATAACTTATTAACATTTAATCGCAACCTAGTGTTAGTATTATTAGTATATTATTATTATATTAATATTACAATCGTTTATTTCGTATTATTTCGATTGTTTACGTCTTATCATATGGAAGAGTAGTGTAACTAATATTTCCCTAACAATCTTATCCTACGCAACCAATAACTTATTAACATTTAATCCCAACCTAGTCACCCACGGTTCACGTCTCCAATCAAAGCACAAGCAACTAATGAAATTGAAAAATTGTTCTGGAACGGATTTGCAATGCTTGTTGGTCCACGGAAAGAAACCAGTTCCTCAGGACGAAAAATTCCATGCGTGTCGTAAACTGGCGGCGTCCGTGCTAAATATAAACGCGGGAAACGGAGGAAAACGCAGCGGTCAGTTTGTAGCGAGATTCAATGACGCACCTGTGGATATTTGGTCGTGCGTACCAGCTGTTTCGCTGGTCGACAGGTGTCGGTGCAAAGTGATGTCGGCAAACATTTGAAACCGGTGCATGAAAGGTCAGTCATGCCTCTGAACAGTGTTTCGATTATTCAAAGAATTCTGACATACATTTCTCTTAATTTCAGACAAACTATTGACGATAATATATATCTGTTAAAAAACCTCTGGTTAAATTTATGGACTATCCGAATAGTCGAAACCGGTATAAGGCTAGTAAAACAGAAAATAAAAGCCTGTGAGAAAGATAGTATGTTTAAATAAAACTGAAAGTATTTGGAGAAATCAAGAAATCGAAAGATAATTTCATTGACAGACTGACCTAGAAATTCGGAAACCGCTACATGCTGTCTAACACTATTAATTCTGATTTCTTAACATCGACCAATAAAGTTAAATAGAAACATTCGAATCCAAGGTAACTGCAGGTAAAAGCTTTAAAAAAATCTTCATGAATTTTTAGTTAAAAATCTGTTAAAATTTGTAATTTAAATGTCAAACTTTTAGAGACATTGATAGAAAGACATCAGAATGAGAAAAACTTGTAGAATTGAAATTGCTCTCATCTCAACTCAATGTCACACACGTAGCTGCAGCTCGTTAACACAAAGAACAACCGTGGCTACCGTATAAAGTAGCAACGGCAGCAGTACTCTGATCAGTGTTGTCGATGATGGAGGATCTCGGGTGGATAGAGTGAACGCCTTCGGCACGAAGGCTGAAAAGTTTGAGATCTGTCTGCTATGCGTGGAAGAAGCACGAGATTCATCTGCATAACAGTTAATAATTCCGGTGCATGGTGTGCCTTATACCGGTTACTACACGATGTTCCCCCGCGCGCAAGCGCACGTTGAACCGGGTTCATCGCGGATAATCGTGAGCCACCTGTATTGCAGGTGTCATGGGTGATTCTATTGCTCTGATCACAATAGCGAATGCCACCACTTCATTTGATTAGAGATAGGACTAATTCTTTCAATATCCGAGATTCGATATTGTTAAAACAAGTCTAGTAATTGAAGACTACATTTGTAAGTTATGATTGATATATTCTATTAAACTGGATAGAGTTACAAATATCAATTTTTGAAATTCGTAATTTGAAATTTATATCTTTCAAGTTTTAGACTTCTCTATTCCAAAAGAATTTTGTAATAAGGATTGATATAACAGGATTTTCAATTGGAGAATAAAATATATTCTTCAATCATTGATATACGTCTTTGATCTGGCTGCAAAAGGCAATTTGTTACAAGAAAAAGTTTATTGAGGAAATCTTCATCCTTTTCAAATAAAGGAAATACCTGGAATGATTGAAGGAAAGTAAAGTGCAGCTTTGATTCAAACCCTGATTGCGAGGTGATTGTTTTTACTGATTCTCTTGAAGCAGAAAACACTCTACTGTTGCATTAAGATAAACAGACACTGTAACGGTCAGTCATTCTGTTTCTAAATAGCTGGACGTTATGATTAACTGAAATCTTCTAGATCTCGAGCGACGATTTTTACTCAAATCAAATCATCATTTCGTTTAGAGTGAAATTGTTAATCAGAAACGTTCATAAATTCCTTGAACGATAAAGAGTTTTCAAGGGAACATGAGCAAAAAGTATGATGCAGCAGTTGCCACTAGGCTACTCGATGAAGACATTTCTCCATGGGATTCTTGGAAGCGAATGCACTGAACCAAAAAAAGACGTTGCAACGTTGTACGGCTACCCTTTGAATTAAATTAAGCCGCAAATTTCGATGAAGTTCTTCCTTTTAATCGGCTTCTCGACGAACCAGAATCGAGCCAGTATCTCTACGGCAACTTATCGCATCCCCGATCGTTTACGGACCTCCATCGATATTTCTGCCAAAATACCCATGATCTTCGATCCAATAAAGATCATTCAAGGTACACACCCTTATGGTGCTCCTTGCGCAGGAAAGAATATCGATAAATCGCGGTCATCTTTTACAAGGTAAAAATCAACGAAAAAACGAAGTTTGCTATAGTTACAGCTTCGTTCAGCGAGTGGAATTATGTCGGCTTAGGTGGCGCCAAGTTCAAATTCTTTAACATCAGATAGCGCATAGTAACATTAACACTAGATTTACGGGACCCGTCAATTTGACGGGTGAGTTGGTACAATTATACGATATTAATAGATTTAATCAACTTATATTAAGTTTGTTAATATCGTAATTATTTTTAAATTAAACTCATATTCTTATTTTTTAAGAAAATACGTAGTTTTCTTTACCCGTAAATCTGACGAGTCTCCATAAAGATAGGTGTTCAAAAACGTCCGTAAACTTAGTGTTAAGATAGATAAAAACAATATACATAGTGTATATAGAAATACCTATAAGGAAAGAACAGTAATGTTTGTACATTTGAAAATGTATCATCTCGATTCAGTTTGTCTTCCTTGGTAGCAGAACCTAATGTTAAATGTTAAAAATCGCTCTAGAAGATTGGTTGTCTCGTTTAGTCGTCCTCTAGAGTTCTTGTGTATGCATAACCTAAAGGAAGCAACACGAGTGCTTGCTGCCGGTTATTAACAGTGCATTCTAGCCGCAGCTTTATATTTATGCATCTGTTTTAACCCTAACGCAAGAAGGGTAAGCAGCTTGATCGTCGTAAATAAGGAACTATAGCTGGAAATAGTGGATCTATTTAATTGCTGGGCAATGAGCGAAAATTTATTCATCCAATTCACTTCAAATATTGATTTCTGACAAAATTACATTAACGATAAAAAATACATAATTTATTTGTGGTAAGAAAGAAATGAAATTGACAAATATTATCTTCAAATGATGGATATATTGCTGATACATTTTTTTCTTCTTCTAGTTTCGTTTTCATTGGATACAGTAGGATTTTTTTATGGAATATTCGAAAACGTGTTATGAAGTTTCAACTCTATAGCCAGAAGAAATAAATTTTAAACCGAGAGTCTGATTGCGTGCAATCCTCGTTCCCACCGTTTCTATCGCGCACTAACTACGAAGTGGAGGAGATGAAACCTCTGTGCCTATTGGTCAAACGTTGAGTCAGTCCTATAGCAACGGAAGCAAAGTGGGGGTAACCGAGTACTCGCGAATACCCACGAACACTCGAGATTATATAGCTCTGTTCTAACCTCTGAACAATCTCTGACATTTCACCACCTTATCTTATAAAAGATTATCTTCTTACTATTCCATCTTCTACATAATTATAAATTCACGCTGGTTTACGTTCACTCCTACATCGGCAAATAGCGTTCCAAACAGATGTTTTATGGAAAAAATTTTATGGGAATGAATCCAAACAGGTGACTTAATTGTTCTAAGGATAATTTATAGTCAGTCTGTCTGTTAGAATCTGCCTGAAATGTCATCCATATCTAAAATAAGATAAAATGATGGAGAAGAAAGGAACTAGAGGTTTCTGAAAATTTCTGACTCTGAATAGAGGACGGTGGAATGTCGAAGAGTACAGTAACGATGATTAAGCGATTTAAGTTTCATTGGCGGCGGATAGTCCATGTCATTAGGGACGATCCGGGTATCGATTCCGGAAAAGGACTCGTTCCACTTGGATTACGTAAGAATTTCCTGACCACTGACCACTGGCCAATGAAGCGTGCAGAAATGGATCAGTTTAGCATCATTTATGCGCGTGGCCGTTTAGAGGGAACCGTATCTTAATAATTGATTAATTTACTTTAATTGGCAAAAAACGATTTTGAATAAATTGTCTGGATACACGAAGGTAATCGTGTTATGTTTCCTGGTAAATTTAAAACTTGCTGGAACTGATTATACTTTGGTACTTGGTTAATTAACTGTTAATTGGAATCGCGTTTTTTTGAGTAGGTCTCTCCGGTATTCGAAATACGTGTTCAGGTAACAAATGGCCATTGACTTTGAGTTCTTTCTGAAATGAGTTTATTGAGAGCTAATTAAATCCCAGTTGGAGTTACAGTTTGATACAGGCGAATTATCAGGTTTCTATTTATTTGGTAATTTTTTTCATTTTACTGGTATATAGCACTTGACTTAACTTTGGTAGGAAAAATATCTGTAAATAATTAATTTACATATATCAAATGTGGACTTAAACGTAGACTATAGAGAAATCTGAAAGGTTTTTTCATACCTATTCTTTGACTGATGTCCAATTGATAATTAATCAATAATTTTACACTACGCCATGCTAATGAATTCGTACTTGTGCGTTAGTTTGAACGCAATAAAGGATCCAATAAAACAATCACCAATATCTGAACTAGTATGTTCTGGCTTTATCGAGACCACGTGGTTAATGGTCGATTAATAACCAATTAATATCGCATTTCCAAGTGAACCAGTCGGTTAACGATCAGGCAAGAACCATTACTGCGTTTCTTGAGCAAGGCTAAGGCATCAAGTGGATGTACTCTAGAAAAACGGCAGCGTCATTACGATGAACATTTGCAATTTGTGAGCCTGCGGGACATCGCCAACGACGGGCTACATTTGCTGTTACAGTCCAGTTTGCGTGTTGTCGTCGTTGGGTGCTGAAATCGTCGTAGATAAATTTAGCTTTTCTTCTTGTCATGAAATAGAATAGTATTACGAAATATCAAATCTATACCGTTTGCGGCGAAAGCCGTGGTGTTTACGAAGATTAAACTGACAATAAAGAAATACTTTTTACATCGATATCTTAAAAAAAGATATATTAGGATGAAATTTCAATTAAAAAAATTTCTAACACCCATCATTGAGTTAAGAATTTGTTATATACATTAAGATACATCCTAAATCGTTCACGTATCATACAGAAGAATAATATGGAAGGCCTAATTTAAATTTTGACATAAATCTAATGCAGAAACATTTCACAAATCAAATTCACTTAATATCTATCGCGTTAAACTAAGAAGAACAGAAAGTAAAATATAAATATACATACATTGTTTAAACAAAATTTTTAAATGATATATGAAAAGAAGATAAGGAAGGAAGCTATCGATTCAATAATTTATCCTGTCGTCAAGAAGTCTCTTCAAATTCACGCGATCAATTTCACAAATTTAATGTAACTCAGAGCAATAAAAACTGTCCTTAGTTTTTCTGAACAAACGTCCCCGTGTTCCTCAAGGATGTCCACACGGGTGAATCTATTGGAAGCGATTGCCTCGCAGCAGAAGGTGGCCTCGGGGTGCGGTTATGGTTGCAGCACGCACAGGCCCTCGTGGAACGATGCCGGACCGACATGACTGGAGCGTGCGCGCGTACTTAAACGGGGTCTCTTGGCAAGGCGTCGGGCCCCGACACGCCACACATATTAGAAACGAATATAAATATATCGGGAAGCTCAGCAGGGCCTGGAGTGCGGTAGTGGGGGTAGGCGACTGCGTATTGGCGGCGTGGAAGCTACACGCAGCGGCGTAGCACTCCAAGTTCGAGAACGGGCCCTCGTTCTCCCTCCCCTAAAGCGGTTTTCCAGCCAGGCAGCCGCCTTTACCCCGCGCTTCTCCAACAGCCGAGCGGTCCCAGAACACGCTCAGTGTCCGCTCGGCCTCAGCACGCCAGAGTAGGAAGGACAAGACGCTACTTCTAGAAACTTTTTAACGCATCCGTGGACCGGCCACGATACTACCGCCAATTAACCGCGTGAATCCACTTGCTGTTCCTTCTTTAATATGTTCGCGAGTTTTCTGTGTTTTAACGATGATCCAGTAAATCCAGTGAATGCAGAAGATATCCTGGTGATCATGTCTGACAGTTAATCACTGATATCCCGTTTTTATGGTATAGTGATAGAGTGACGGTCAGTGAGTGCTGTTTTAAAGATTCATCGGTGGTTGTGTGTGATCGATAGGATGAAAGTATTCGTGATTACACTCCATCAGGTTAGTCCCGGAATCGACTGACACGTCGCGTGTCAAGGTTTCGACGTGAATCGAATTCGATCCACTGGAAATGACGAACAAAGTGAACGACGATCGGAAGTTGATACTTAAGAGAGTTGGCTGTTTGAATCTCAGGCGACGAAGGGAGGAAACCGATCGATATAGTAATCGATTCGAGGGTCCGTGTGAAACGTTATCGTTCTCCTGATTCCCTTTGTACGTTCGGCCACGGTGCCGCGTATTAAAACGTTAATCCCCGGCTGTACTACCGGTTATACGTACAGATTGCCTCTCCCTCTCCCTTCTCTCTCTTTCTTCCCATTCTGCACATTTTACTTCTCTCTGTTACTCCTTCCTCGCTGCATCTTTGTCTCTCCTCGTTCTTTCACTGGCTACTACCTTTCTTTCCTCCTTCCTTCCTCGAGGCGCTCGCTTTCTCTGTTATCCCTGTCCCTCCCGTTCGTCCTTGTCGCATCCTGGAAAGTCCTCTCGGTGTTTCAGCAGCGCGTGCCAACCCGAGAAACCGAAAAAAACATGGTACACCGTCAGTTGCACGTCGATACTTCCCCTTCGTCTTTGTTTCTCGCAGAATTCTTGAAATGTTGAATAAATGGTGTACCGGAGGAGCAAGAGAGAGAAAGTAATCGTTTCTGGATCCTAATGGAGTATTGGAACGATGATGACATGCACGGAATCACCGAGTCTTAGCATCTGGCCCGTCCGTCTTGGCATTGGAAACATGATCCTGTCAGAACTGAAGGCAGGACGTGAACAACTGACGATTTACGCGGTGTCACTAGAACAAGTGATACTTTATCATGACGATCCTCGCCTAAATGCAAAAAAAAGAGGATAACTGTAGACAAGTTATAGAGTAGACATTCTTTTAAAATTATTACGACTCAAATGACATAATTACATGGATTAATGCCTCCCGGCTAAAAGAGAGCTATGTCAAGTCTAGCGAGGAGACGAAAGACATCGGTCCTAGGTTCGAAAAGATGGTGGCAAGGTGGCTGCTGGGCTACCAGGAGCCACCAGGAAGCATATCTTCGTAAATTGTATGCTAGAAAGAATGATCAAGTTAACAAGATCGAGGATGTTTCCACTAATAGACGGGATTTGCCAAGTAACTGGACACCTGGTACAGTCTACGAATTACCTTCCACCGATGAACATTATTTGGACGCGTTTTTGAGGAATCGCGAGGACGGACACGAGGAGGATGATGTGGTTGGAGTTGTGGTCGGATGTCCAGCTTTGGCTACGACGAGGGCTAGCCCTACGGAGAAATGCGTCGAGTACCTGAATGGCACTCACGATGTCGTGGCGTTCGAAAACGAGCGCAAGATAACAGGGGAGTCGGTGGTAGCCGATTGCAGCTCCCTGCATTCGGGTTACGATGTCGCCGCCTCTGCAGAGTGAGTTGATCTCATTTCGCTGATCGACCTGTTCGAGGGAAAGTTTTTCGGCCGGTGGCTTGCTTGCGATATGCGTGTTGTTATAGTAATCTTGCCTTTTGGGCAGCCAGTCCAATCCCCTGAGGATAGAGAGTGTGTAGAAAACGTTTGGGAAGTGTCTCGTGTCACGTTGATTACTATTGATTTCAGTGGTTTAATGGATAGTTCAATTTTGCATTCCCTGGGAGGACTAATTTTGAGTAAATATTTCTTTTGAATAATCTTAAGTTAATATCTTTTAATAATTATCAGTGGTTCATTAAGTATTAAATATACCAATAGTGTGATTAATTTATAATAACAATACATATCTCTTATCAAATATGTATAAGTTAATGATAAATTAATCACTGAAAACTATAGTTTGTAATTTATTTTTTAACGTGATGCCATTGCCAAGAAACTAACTTTTCTTGAATGAATGAAATCATTATATGTACATTAATCTCCACTTTGATAATTAAACTATACCTTGAGAAAAATAAGCAGCACTACCAAATACGTATCAGCACTATCCTAAATATTTTTTGAAAGCTCTTTGATCTTAGATACTGTAAAATAAGATTAGAATTAAAACTTTAATCAAAGTTTCAGTTAAATCGCAACTATGCTTATGACGAAAGATTAACTCACCGTATTTGAGGTTAGGTTAGGTTTGGGTTATATTTAAGGTTAGGATTAAAATGACATTCCAAGGAATCAAAATAATTCGAAATCAGGCTTGAAATTGAACTTATTTCAATTTTCGATATCAGACCAACATCCGTGAACCTTATTTTATGTTACAAAACTAAAAATTAACTAATATATTAAAAGAAAAGAAACCAAGATGGCATTAGAAATCTATGTTATTATATGCAAAAAAAATCACTGTTAAAAAGAGATAAAATTAGCATCTTCCATATTTCATTAACCATAACACCAAAGTACTGTCTTCCTTGTACATAATTAGACTAATCTTCTGAACTAAATTCGTACTTTCCCGTTGAAAATTGAATTCCTCCGTTCATTCTGTTCCATACAGTTACTTATACGACCCATACATCGATTTTTAAATTGCAACAGGCTGGTTCACGTCTCGCAATCTGAAAGCTATATGGGGTTCCGATGGGAACAGATGCTTTGCCGCTGGTTACCGTGTAATCAGGCCTACCACTCGCTGCCAATTCATCGTCTTTCATGCAAATAGGGTTTCTTGTCGCGCCATGAGACTCGTACCAAGCACCTTAATGATAAACTATCCTCTGAACTGTAACATACTTGCTTTTTGATTTAAAGCTGAATCGACATATTATTTATTTTTATGATTCGAAAAGATTAACTAATTTTTGAACGAATATACATGCGTGTTTAACATTTTTAAGCTTAAAATCGAAATGAGTTACCGATTCATTTCAGATTGAAATTGCTAAATGTTAATTGTAAATTACTTTTGGTAGAAAATTAAAGGATTTTCTTTTTTTGTATAATTATATTTTTGGGGGGAGAAAATTAAAGGCTTTACTTATGTCCGACAATCTTATTTTTGATTATATTTAGTTTTCTTTTCTCTCTTTAGATAGAAATTGAGGGGTACATTAACTTACTATTTAATTACGTACTCTTTTTTATCGAAATTGATGGGTTTGCGAGGCGATCGAGGTTCTTCCGTTTCTTCGAATTGATGGGAAGTGAATTTATCGCTTCCTGTGGGAAAAGAATTTCTTCTTGGAACGCTACTGCGTTTATATGCAACCTGTGTTGCACTAACATTACTTTTTCATTGCAATGTTGTATGTAAAAGTATGTGGTATTTTATACGTTAATTCTAAGACAAACTAAATTTCTTATATATTAACATCTCAAGTATTGTAAATATAAAATTTAATATGGAATATTTATAATGAATAAAGCTTATTGTGGCTTTTGCAATCTTAAAGTTAAATTATTCTGAACTGAATAACTTGATATGCAAATATAGAGAGAACTATTCTGAGCATTTACAAAACTGAAGGTTCCACAAAGTACGAAAAAAGACCAATGACCTCGTTATCTCTATATCGAGTTACTCTAACCCAGAGCTCTCAATTCTGGTTTCAGGAAGGTGTGCAGAAGCTGCAGGTGTCCCAGGGAGGAGCATCAGCGGACCTCGACGGAGGCGGCCCTGATGCATCATCAGAGGCATTCACAGAGCGACGATGACAGCGGATGCGCGCTCGAAGAATACACGTGGGTCCCGCCAGGCCTTAGGCCAGATCAAGTAAGAGAATATCTTCTTTGATATGCCTAGAATACCGATGTATCAATGGCCCTTTAATTTTATCCTTGTGATCTGATTTCTCCACGTTCATTTTTCATTTATCGAACATGTATTCTGGTATAAATACAATTCTCTTTTCTTCTTCCTATTAAATTTGAAAAATTAAGTTAAGTAAATTACCTAATAATACTTAGATAACTATAAATATTAGTAATACCAATAACACTAATGATCTAATGAAAATTAATAAGGGCATATCGTTAACTTTTTATAAAAGTTAAAGTTAATCTTACTAAAAGCAGCTGTGTGTTTTCAGTAAGTTAAAAAATGAAAACTCTTAAAATAGTCGTTTCTTTAATTTTTCCTCCAGTTGTTTGAAACACGAAAGCCACACTAAATACGACATTCGTTTCACGTATTCATTATGACAAGGAGTTTATGTTCACGAAATAAAAGAACAGAGTAAAAATTACCAAAAGATTTGTACGTTACGAAAGGTCCGAGATTTACGGGACTTGACAAAAGCCACGTGGGCGCGCCCCGATACACTATGCCGTACGTAGTGACTTTAAATTTACATAAAGGTAGACTTTCTCCGTATAAGATTTATCATGACAGTTACAAAGACGATAGTCGAGTTATCCAGGATTTTGAAGAATTCCAACAATTTCGCGGATTGTCCAAAGTGTATCAAAATCTTCTAATGCTTTAAATCTTCTCTCGATTCGAAATTATGTTTCTACTGATATTAAATAACATTTATCTGAAACATTTCTTTGTATAGTATACAGTTTACAAATAATTTCATACGACAAAAATAAATGACTCACCCTGTATATTATTTTATATCGAACATGTTAAGTTTAACTTTTTTAGGTTATGTTGTCGATCTTGCGATTTTGTCTGTTCTTCCATTGCATCAAGCCGCCTTTTCTCTCTTTTCCCTTTTGTCTGTGCTTAATCACTCGGGCAAGAAAAACGTCGAAAAGTGATCCGAATATAAGTAGAAGATAATTTGGGTTAAACGTCGATCCCGTAACCGAAGTAAAACACTCCTGTGTTTTGTTCAAGGCAGGAGTCCGTCACGCGTCCCGTGTAACTGTAAGCATTACATTTCTGAATTATTCATGAATGATGAATATCGAGCATCGTGATCGCCTATATATAAACCTTTTAACCTCTTAGATTTATCTCGTAAACTCACCATACCCTTCGCTACAAATTTACAAGTATAGCGTGAATATTTATCTTCCTTTTTCTCACAGTCGGTATCTTCATAATCCGGTGCTTTTCGTGTTACAGTCTTTCTTTATTGTCGCTGTAGATACATCGAGTTCCTACGGCAATCGTTCAAGTCATTTGTAAGCGCACATCTTTATCAGATTCGCTGTCAAAGAAATCAGAGACATTCGGTACCCCATCCAACAAGTCAACGCGTATCGTGTTCTTGTCGATCCAAAAGCATTCCCGAAAGCAATTCTTAAGAGACGCCGGTCGATTGATCGCCTTTGATCACGTCATCGGAATGAAAGCTAACCTCATCGATAAATCTCCAAGGCGCATTAGTCTGCCGTGCCAATATTCATCGCATACGAAGTTTCGAGTAATGCTATAAATTAATGGTATTTAATTAGAATAGAATTTCAAAGAATTCTTCAAATTACAAAAATAATAATCTAAACTGACGTTACCTTTGAACATTTTTTTATTCGTTCTGCAAATTAACTCCCTCTTGTGTTCTCAAAAATTACCAACAGGTAATTTCTACATTACCGTCTGAGGTACTTATGAAAGTCACATACGCAAAAGCGTTGTGTTAACAAATTCTCTTTTTCTCCATTTTTCACGTTCTCTCATACAACATCTTCTCATCCCGAAAACTCATCGAATCGAAAGCTGTATTTCGAGGTGCCGAAAAATTCCTATATCTCACACGCGGCATTTGCAATTGCTTTTAATTACCATTCCCTTATTCGTGCGATGTAGATATACCTGTACTTCAACGTACTACCGGAAGACAAGATCCCATACGCATGCAGCGCCAGCAAACGGGAGCGGGTAAAACCAAAAGCTTTGTATTAACCCTTTGCACTCAACGAACTTTTCGTCACAGAAGAATAGTAATTCGAAAACTTCCTCCCATAAAGTCGACGAGATTTTTCAAACGGTAAATAAGAAGTCGTATGCAAATTAAGGTATAGAATTATTTTATTTCGATATTCCACGTATCGTTGGGTAATTTTACATTTGATATATTAATCAATATCGAGTTTTAGAATATGATTAAATGGCGGCTGAGACTCACCACTCGAGCGCAAAGGGTTAACAAAGTCTCCTTTTCTCCATTTTTCACGTTCTCTCATACAACATGTTTCCATTCCCAAAACTCAGTGAATCGAAAACCGTATTTCGAGGTGCAGAAAAATTCCTATATCTCACACGCGGCATTTGCAATTGCTTTTAATTACCATTCCCTTATTCATGCGATGTAGATACACCTGTACTTCAACGTACTACCGGAAGACAAGATCCCATACGCAGGCAGCGCCAGCAAACGGGAGCGGGTAAAACCAAAAGCTTTGTATTAACCCTTTGCACTCAACGAACTTTTCGTCACAGAAGGATAGTAATTCAAAGATTTTCTGCCTTAAAGTCGACGAGATTTTTCAAACGGTAAATAAGAAGTCGTATGCAAATAAAGGTATAGAATTATTTTATTTCGATATTCCACGTACGTTGGGTAATTTTACATTTGATATATTAATTAATATCGAGTTTTAGAATCTGATTAAATGGCGACTGAGACTCACCACTCGAGTGCAAAGGGTTAACAAAGTCTCCTTTTCTCCATCTTCCACGTTCTCTCATACAACATTTTTCCATCCCCAAAACTCATCGAATCGAAAACCGTATTTCGAGGTGCCGAAAAATTCCTATATCTCACACGTGGCATTTGCAATTACTTTTAATTACCATTCCCTTATTCGTGCGCCGTAGGTACACCTGTACTTCAGCGCGCTACCGGAAGACAAGATCCCGTACGCAGGCAGCGCCGGCGAACGGGAGCGGGTAAAG
>NIJG01000011.1:1719341-1730657 GCA_002201625.1 Euglossa dilemma | reverse complement strand
ATTGCTTCAATTATATGATATTAACAGATTTAATTAACTTATATTAAGTCTGTTAATATTGCAATTCTTTTCAAACTAAACCCATCGTTTGTTTTGTAAAGAAAATATGTAGTTTTCTTTACCCTAAATCTGACGGGTGTCCATAGAAATAGGTATATAAAAAAAACCCGTAAACCTAGTGTTAAAGAGCATATATCAGATCTTGTTCCGTTTTCTGGATGACGTATCTCTGACAATGGCAATTCATCGTGACAGTTCCTCGCTACAAGCTCAAGTACCTGCTTCGAGATGAGAAATTAAGATTAAAAACGACTTTATAGTTCACTGATCATTTTGAATCCATAAATGGATGATTTTAGCTAGAAGCAGGTAGCTTTTGTAATTGAGATTACGCACCTTGTATGAATATTGTTGAAATGATAAATAATTCGCGATAAACTGGATTCACTGCATCACTTGTGTACAGCCGGTATTCTACCCAGTCTTACATTGCAAAATATTCTCTCGCTGGTGATTCAGTAATTAAGTATTTTCAATGCGATAGCTCGCGAAAAATTATCCACGCGTAGAACCGTTTCGATTACAGATCGACCATTTGCTATAACGAGTTACCGTCCACACATGCGGGAGAAAATTAATTGTGTGATTAAGTATTGAGCAATAGAGCCGTTACGGATTTCTAAATTCCTGCACTTTTAGATTCCTCATACCATTCAGAGTCTTTTTATTCCTAGGTCAATCTGGATCTTTCAACTATCGAATTCTTCTTATTCTTTGAATCATTGGACTTTTCGAATTTTTAGAGATTCTCGAACAGCGAATAGACAAATTGTGAAAATTGCATTAAATATCCAGATATTTTTGTTATTCGTAAATTCTTCGACTTTTGAATTGCTAGACCACTCAGTTGACTAATTTTAAATCCTTAAACATCGAAATTCTGGGATTGTGGATCATCGTTATTCATTGGAAGTCGAATTCCTTAAACCGAATTCTTCTTATTCTTTGAATCATTGGACTTTTCGAATTTTTAGAGATTGTCGAACAGCGAATAGACAAATTGTGAAAATTGTATTAAATATCCAGATATTTTTGTTATTCGTAAATTCTTCGACTTTTGAATTGCTAGACCTCTCAGTTGACTAATTTTAAATCCTTAAACATCGAAATTCTGGGCTTGTGGATCATCTTTATTCATTGGAAGTCGAATTCCTTAACCCGAATTCTTGAAATTCTGCAGACTAAAATTCTTATACTTCAGGCTCCTCTATGTTATAATATCGGATTCCGTGCTCTTAGATACTAATGTATCTCATAGACAACAGTTTCCCTGAAAGAATTTAGAACTCTTCAAAATGTCGATACCATTTGGTAACAAACTTTTACCAGGAACAGCGCACAAGACCTGTTTGCCAGTCTGTACGCAGCCTAAGGCGCGAATGAACACCACTCTATCAAGCTGTAGACCACCGCGTGCCCGAGCAGCTCGCTTTCCATTCCGATCGAGAGGTTTTGCTCTTGCCGTTACAAGTTAAAATGTACAGGCTCTGGAATAAACACCAGCTCTAATTCGTGCTTGACGAGCACACTTACTACGCGAGTAAAACCAACTGAATGAAATTTAATTTCCATTCGAAGGATACCACTCCCAATAGATCGACGATATCGGAATACTGATTCGCCGCGAAGGCTAAATTGCATAAATTTTTCGCGACTAGAAATGTAAACTCGTTCAGCGAGTATAATTTCGCGGGTGATCTTTGTTTTCTTCATCTTCGTCGCGAAATTACAATGTTTTTCGTAGTTCTTCGTAATCACCTTGTATCATAGCATCCTGGGGGTAAATTGCTAGGTTATTTTTAACAATAGTCTTGATACAGAAGATAATCGTAATTACGAATAACGCTGCTTTCCTTAATGCCGTGTATTTTTGTTGATACCACGTTGAATCCGTAACGATCAGATAAGAAAGTTTCGACAGCTTGCAAAGTAAGTTGATAACCTCGGTGACAACAGTTATGATTTCCAAATTTGAGCATGCATCATGTTGGTCAAGGTTATGTTCAGATTATATTCGTATAACGTGTAAAATTTGTTTTAAATTATCCAACTCCAGCTGTCTGTGAGTTTATAAAAAGTATAAAAGAAAAGAAATATTTCGATAACTATTAATTAAATAAATGAAATATCGTATACCTATATACCAATCAAGTAAGACACTAGACTCATCTGTAAGAAAAGCATCCATAGCATCAGAACCATCTCCTACGCATACACATTCTTCGAAGGTAACATTCTTTTCTAATTATTCACAGATGCTTAATGTAAACACAATGGATCTCGATACTATCGAGATATTTCCAATCTCATATTACCATATAATACTCTTATTGACTTCTTTCTTAAGTGCATTCTGCGAAAAAAATAAAGGATGAGAAGCTTAAATTTGTTTTCAGTTACCTTTATTGCGTACAGAAAATTGAAGACAAATCGGTGACCCGAATGTCATGCGGCCTCTGTCAGAGGGAGCCAGAGACCGTAAGAAGAGACGACAAGCCGCCGTAAGGCACCGCAGCGCGGTGAGCGAGAAGGGGTATAGAGCAGGTATTCAGGCGAGCGAGCAGGCAGCCTTAAGAAAGCAAGCAGTCGGTAATATGGCGGGGGGCAAACGTAAGAGGCCGTGCGGGAGCGTAAAGTGAGTTTTCGCTCGCGGCTGCTTTGCAATGCCAGGCAGTCGAGGTGAGTCGAGTCGAGTCGAGTAGAGCCGAGTCTCTTGGAGTCAGTCTGGTACGTGGCCCCGTCGCATCCCTCTCGTTTGCTGCCGTATCCTTGTGCACAGCCAGCACCTGTCGAAATCAAATGATCTTATCGTTTGTCGTCGTAGTTAGCCGTTTGATACATCGAAATGGCTCTGTTTTAATGTCGCATCTTTCGAACGTTCAGTGAATCATCGTGATTTACTGATCGCGCGAACACACGTCTCCCTTTCGTGTGTGTCACCACGCGAGACAAGTCGATCGAACAGTCCTGTTGTTTCTTTATTTGGCCGACAAAGACGTAGTCCCAGGTATATCATCTGAGATCTGCGGCCTTCTTGGTGCAGTGATTTTGTGTGTGCGTGACTCAAGGATCAGCTGGAAGCTCCGTCGACGATATTCAACAGGTAGGAAGATTCTATCAAGGGACGTTTCTCGTTGGTTTAGTGAAGCGACTGCGCGGTTCGTGCATCTGGCTTTCGACGTTTCTCCCTGAAACGTTATTCCGTGAATTAGTGTTTTATACAAGAGTTATCGGTAATTACGAAAGCATTCGAAGGCTAGCGAGGAGGTTACCGCGATGCGATCGTTGAAAGAAATCGAAAGTGTGTGCATACTTATTGAGGATCGCATAAGGTGAAAATTGGAATGATTTGAAACAGAATAAATCAACATTATACGAAGGATGAACCCAAGGCAATTTGATCGACTAATAACGGTTCATTTAAAGAGCTATCGATAACCGTTCAATCGATCCACCGCAAAGGACGTTTTGTTTTGTCTTTTTTTTTTATCAACGCTTCCTGCATCATCAACCGCGTCGTATTTATATTCCTCCCTGCGTATCCTACGGTAATATCACGTATATGGCGTAACAGCTCATTATACGTAGAATGTTGGTGAGAGGAAGTTTAATGGCATCAACGTCATTGGCGCTCCTCGCCTCCTCGTTTTTCTTAATTATGCCTGATGAAATTACTCATCTGCATAATTCTGTATTGTACGACCATTCGTTTATCTTCCTACGTTCTGATTATTTGTTTCATTCCAACCTCTTTTCATACTCGGGACCATAACCCATTCTCTCATTATTTCCATTTGACTATTTACGTTCTACTCGATGGACTCTCGATAGCCAATAAAAGTCTTTTCTTTTATTCTCGTCGTTGCGTACCTTCTGGAAATTTGTTATTCCGCTCCATCGCTTAGTAATGCCGTCAAATCGCGTAATATCCTCTCTGGTGAAAACGTAACTAGACAGTGAGAACGAAACGAATACTGAATGAAATGAGCGTCCGCTAGAACTGTGGCTTGTTTTCTATGACACGTCAAGGAGAGTGGAGGCAGTATACTCTCTATAACTCCACAGTTTCACTCACTCCCGCGATCGCTCCGCGAATTTTCTTTTCCCGTTCTCCCTGGAGAGATCGCGCATCAATGAGAACAATCAGTCACTACGACGTACTTAGGATCGCCATCATTTTCTCCCGGCCAACCTGAGAATTATTCTTCTGCTACACTTTTGCTGTTATATTATTATTTATTATTCTTCAGCTATTAATATTTATTATTCTTCCGTTACCTTTTGCTGACCTGCTTCGATATTCCACAGCTTTATCGAGACGTTAAAAACAAATTTATTCCGAATAAATGTAATGGGTCCTCGTTCGGTTCTTTTTAACTGCGTTTTTTCTTCTCATTTCCAAGTGTATTTACATATTTTCAAATACACGTACCGATATCGTTATGGCACTAACTGTGAATATTTATTTGAATAGTAATTAAATGTATATTTGAACAAGGAAAGATTAATTTCAGAATACCTGTATTATTTATAGCTTTCACATCATTGCATAATTTTTTACCTGGTGTCTCTATAGTCTCAGGAAGAGCGTAGCGAAACAATATGCAGCCGCGAGATCATGTAGGAACGTAGAATGTAAACAGTGGAATTCGAGAAAGTTTATACGTGCAACCTCTTAACTGCGTAGTTATCCTGCCAGGAAAGTATGTTTACAGTTCTTCTGAAGAAAAAGAGAAAATCCGTGACGTTCCAAATCTGTATATTCTCAAATTTTGAAATATTATACCTTGCCTAATTATTGTATCTCTTTAATTTAAATTTATTGCTTAATTTGTATGCTATACCTAGAAATTTAAGCAAATTTTGTATAATTTCTTATATAACCATCATTCAATGGTAATTACTAGTCTCTAATGATTATTCTTTCTTTTCAACAACTACTTTTCAAAATAGGTTGCGAATGAGGGAAAAATAAGTAGATACGTTTCCTTAAGATCACGCATGGGATTAATCAACGGCATTTAGAGCACGAATAAATAAACGAACAAGCTACGTCGTTGTTAAGGACAACGACATCGGTGTTCACTGGAATGTCAACTCGTTTTCCACGAGCCGTCGAAGGCGGATCGTTTTCCCTACGTAGCTGCCTTCTTTCCCCTCTCCTGGCTACATGGTTCGGCTCTTACCTCACCTTCCTCCACTCGGTGACTCGCTACACCAGTCAAAACTCCACGCACAAGTGACCCGTTCATCGACACCGATTGAAATTACCGTACTATCGTTTGGAATGTCAATTAATCCTTCCTCTCCTATGATAAAAATCATATTTCCGGCATTTCGGCTCGTCAGTCTTCAATTCTATCTTTCCACGTTGAAAATACTCCCATGTATATCCTGAAATAACATCCAAAACATAAATAGGATATCGAGATGTATAACCTGTATTCGTGTACGTGATTAACATACGGCAAAAACCGGTGGTTTCTCGGAATTTTTAATGAAAAATTATAAAAAGCAGCTTGTCGATGAGATAACTTCTATTTTCGAAACATCGGTATTTCTAAACTGACAAATACAGGACAAAGGTTAGGTTTCATCGAACAACAAGACGTATATACCGCGTTATATGCGATTTCGCAATAACCATGAGTCTGTTAAAAAGAAGTGGAAGAGCGTGTCGCGTCGGAGATCGGCTAGTAGACCGAGATCCTGCAGAATGTCAGGTTTCCACGAGATGAGAAGAAAATATCTTATACACAAGCCTTGTAACTCTGTTTCCTCCCATTCCCTTTGAGCTCTCCCCCGTCTTCGCTTCAACATCATATCCTCCCACTACTTGTGTTCATTTCTGCAAGTGAATTGCACGTTCGAGGTAAGATCTGCGTACTTCGTCGATGAGGCCATTCTGAGGCCATTCTGAGGCCATTCTGAGGCCGTGTTGAGGCCACGTTGAGGATTCCTCAGAAGGAGATCCGCTCCCGAGTGTCGCAACGTGCGTAGCAACGGTTGTCGTAATCATCACGAATATATTAATTTTCATTGGCCTACACGTGCCCAATAACTTATCTCTCTCTACTGCTTTTCGTAACACTTTTTCGTTAATGTTCCGACTACATATTTTTCTTGTCGCTTGATTAAGATACTTAGACTTCTCAGCGATTTATTCTCTTTTTCTAAACGACAGCTCAATGATAACTTGTTTTGCTAGAATAATTTGTTCATCTTGAAACCTGAAAACATTGACTAGAGGTAACAGAAAATATAAAATGGAAATATTTATCATCTACAATTTTGTTACCTTCTTATTCCTTTATTACAAAATTATCTTTACCAGGAATGAACGTGAAAAATTTCAGCTTTACTTTGTAACCGAATCTTTCGAGATTATTTTCTTTGCATCGTTAAGTTTCGTATACCTCGCTCGACGGATCGCCATAATTATTTCTTTTTTCCTTCTATCTTGATGTGCACGCGTCCTTCGCCTTTGTCTCTTTGTTTCTCACGGTTAGATATTCGATTTCGCTTCTTCCTTTGTTCTTTATGATTTCTAACGAACGTCTCATTTTCTGTTTATTTTACTCGCTCGAACTTGCGCCGCCATTTTTCAATGCTGCGCGTGCCCCTATCGTGCTTCCTTGTCTACCCTATAAGTTTACACTTTTTTTGGCAAGAAGGATAGAAAGGGAAAGAGTTACTTCCTTGTCTACCCTATAGGTTTACTCTTTTTAGCAAGAGAGAAGAAGAAAGAGCTATTCGACGTGGAAATACGATTCGTTCTTCCAATGATTCGAGAACTGTTATTCTTTTCTGTAACGATCGTGGTTACTTGCGGTTTTCTGCGTAATCACGGTGTTTTCAGAAAAGGAAACATAAAGAGAGAAAATGACACGTCCGAGCGACACGTTACAATTCAGCTTACCGATTGCGCGTTGATTCTTGTTATTATTCCACCATCTGTGATGGGGACAAAACTTAACACATTCCTGTGTAACGATGAATACCAGAAAAACAAATACATAAACGATGCAGTCAATCGAGTAATGATGAGAATTTACGTTCCAGATTTATGTTCCCTTGATTACCGACTGTAAATTAATAGATTTTTACGAAACTTCAGAGATCCCTACATTTATTATTTCTTTTGCCCGTAAGGTGGAAGATGTTTAAATCTTAATACCTACAAATGAAATATAAGATTTTATTAATAACAAATTCAGCTGAATTTTGAATAAATTTCAATTATTAAGTAATTACAGTTTTTTAAAAATACATACTGTTAGGATAGAAAAATGTTGATGCATATTTCTTGATAATTACCGATTTATAGCGGAGCCGGTGTCGCATAATTTATTCGATATTAGTCAATCAAGTTGCCGACGAACGAGTTTGATCGAGCTTCAAAAACTAGCCTTGACTTCGCACGTAGCTGCACATGTCTGTTCCCATAATAGGTCCTAACTTTCAAAGCAAAACAGTCGATAAAAAATACGTCTCTGAAACATCTTTCCTCGTTAGTAAAAGTGAAACGTTTCAAACCTGACAAACGAGCTAAGAAATTCCTCTTCTTTCAGATTCTTGACCTCACCGAAGCGGAAGGAGTTAATCAACGAGGGGTGCCCATGCCGAGCGTTAGGAAAAATCAGCTGGAGGGTCTTAGGAGCGCGAGAGGAAAATTCTCAAAGGGTTTAATCGTGTGGAATTCAACGAAAGCGCCAAGGCTGTGAACGTACTAGCACGTTCAAACTTGAAAATGTCATCGAAAACGTGTTCTGCGATAATGTCGGGACTGATTCTACTGGTATTAACAGTGGTATCGTTCAGGGAAGTGCAAGGACATGTAGCCTTGACTTTTCCCCGTGCGAGGAAGTATGACTTGGATTTTCTGGACAACGCCAGGACACCTGGACCTTGTGGAATGCCTCGTGGTAAGTATTCGTCGTACAATTTCCATTTATATAACAATCCTAAAAAATAATAATTAAATTAGATACAATTTATGATAATATAACA
This sequence comes from Euglossa dilemma, assembly GCA_002201625.1. NCBI lineage: Eukaryota > Metazoa > Arthropoda > Insecta > Hymenoptera > Apidae > Euglossa > Euglossa dilemma. The sequence goes on along the minus strand of NIJG01000011.1, from coordinate 1,722,587 downwards.
ACTAAAGAAATTAATTAGACTGATATAGAATATAATATTACACATTGGTTTCCTTGGTGAGGTCAACGATACTCTTATAAACCTCAACCCCTGTGTAGGTAGATATTATAAGCCTAAATTGGCGTATTATTACTGTGATATAACAAGTAATAGATTAGTATTACTTTATTAATATCCCAACTAGCCTGATCAAGGCTACCAAATGGCATGACTCTTCTATGATGATGTTTAGATATATTACATATATCTGCAAACAACGTAATTGTATAGGGAAGTAGAACAGTATACTATATCTTATACTATTTCATATCCATAGAAGTGATTTTAGTATATACAAAACAATCAATGATATAATTACCAGTTTGCGGCACAAATTACCGCATGATCTAATAGATCAACTTTTCAAGACCCTACAAAAGAAAGGACCGCAGAATATCGGTAAAACCGCTCGCCACCGGTGTCCAGTTCTAAAGTGGGCCAGTTGTCCATTGTAGACGAATCGAATAGGAGCAAGTAGCATCTTTGCTGCTAGAAAAAAAGCAAGTTGATGAAATCTGAAACGATGCATCGTGTATAGAAAAACAACAGCGAATCCTATTCGATAGTATTACCTACGAAGTAAGTTATCCAGATGGCACCGCTGTATGTCACACAATCCACGAACCAGTAGCTGGCATGTGTGAAATTTTCGCGGTCGTCTCAAGGATGACGTCGTCGGTTGGCGATATGAAATACGATGGTATAGTTACAGGGGATGGGTAGGAGGGGTGAGAGAGTTCTATGGGAAAACGACATTAACACGAAGATATGCCTTGGAGGGGATAGCCCGCTAGTCTGATTCGAAGCGACTTTCACCGACTCGCACGAAGGGAACTCGAACCTCTGCTGCTCGGCTATTACCTTCCATGTCTTGCTGCAGCCGCGGTACACGTACCCTCTTTTCTCTCTGCCAGCTCTCGCGTAGTTGCAACGAATACGTGAACTTTATATACACGCGTGCGTCGTTACCATCTGATGAAAGAACGTTGATTAATAAAGTATCGCAATTTAGAAGTGTATTTTAAAGAATTACAGATATAGAAAGATGATATCGTTACTTGCGATGATATTGCATGTATAGAATACAACTTAATGATCCAAATTACATGTCTTGATTAAAAAGGAAGCAACTGCTGTGCTTCAATTTTTTAATCCTTTGCACTCCGCTGTGTGCAGAGGACATTAAAGTTTATAGAAGAATAATAACTTATTCCAGCACAACTTTTTTAGAAATCTATCTTTCCCTGAAGTTTCCTCTAGAAATAACAGAAGAAATAAAATCAAGATATAATAAAATTACTAAGATATATAAAAGAAGTGATTTTCGGTTGTCGAGAACACGTCCATCCACATCTTCAACGATCATTATTCGTAGTGCAAAGGATTAATATGGATTATCCTATTTGATATTTAACCCTTTGCACTCGAGAGGCGACTCTCAGTCGCCATTTAATCAGACTCTAAAGATCGATATTAATCGATATATCAAATTTAAATTTACCTACGATATGTCGCGATAAAATAATTCCATGTGTTAATTTTCATAGAATTTCTCATTTACCGTTTTAAAAATACTGTTAACTTTATGGTAAAAGATCTTCGAATTACTATTTTTCGATAACGAAAAGATCGCCAAGTACAAAGGGTTAAATGAATTGTCCTGTGACTGAAATATAAAAAAAAATATTAATCGCAATGATGTCTCTGTTCATTAATTTTATTGAAAACATTAATATGTATCACCTACTTATCTAAACGCTAGTTTTTGATTTTGCTCGACATTGTAATCAGATTGTTCGTTCTTTATAACATACTGTACGCCTTATTTCGTCGAGCCATAATTCTGACGTACACGGTAAAGAAAATCTGTGCTTCTCGAGACATCCACCTGCGTCGCCTCGGACAAGACGCGCGAACGCACGTACGCATGCGCGCAAATGCATGGCGATGAGTTTCATGGCGAGTGTCATGTTTATTAATTTTCTTACGCTCTTCGAGTTCGAAAAATTATCTCGTCGATGTGTCGTCTTGCCATCCGGCGATAATTTAATTGACGGTTCGACTGTTTGGCTCGAAGCAAAGGGAACGCAAGCTTTCTTTTCGGAGGGGGGCAAGGAAAAAAAGGCAGTGCTGCATAAAAGGCAGGATCGGTCGCGGAACACGAGCTACCGCCTGTTTGCTTCCGGAAATTAATCGTACATCGTACCACTCTCGATTATTTCGAAAAGTTCAATCTTCGTACGATGTAATACCGTTATAATTCTTATTTGATTTTACACGCTCCTAGAATTAGGTTAGAATTTTTATTTCCTTTATTTCTTTATCTTTAATCGATTTTTCATTTATTTTTCTTCAACTTGCAGAATGCTTTCCGATCGATTTACACGATGCACCGCTTATATAAAACAGTAGAAAGAAAACAATAGAAATGTATGTAATAATGAACATATCAGGTGCATATTTGATTATGTGTAGAAGAAGAGAAAGGAAACGGTGGCGTTGCACTCGACGTATGAAATTCTTCGTATAGCATTACGTGCGTAATTGATAAGGAATAGTAAATACTTATAAAGTGTGATTTTATTGAATCTTTTTGCATTTTCTAAGCGAACCAGATGAGAGCATTCGCACCGAAGATTTCTCTGAACTTGCATTTATGCATGCTTCCGGTGATTGTCATAAATTATCGTGTCTCGTTATTGCGATGGAATATTAATTTTTCATTGTTCTTAAAGTTGCTCGTCTAAATCGATGAGTCTGAGAAATTACAAGTTTCCGTTTCTCGACGCAATTTAACGCACGGCGTACGATCGTGAAAATTTGTATAGAATGGCGCGCTCGACGTTGCATAATTTGCTTGTTTTTTTGTTGCAGGCGATATTAAAACTACTTTACTATCTGGAAGTAACTTCAACGTCACGTGGCATCTGGCTTATCCGCATCGAGTGAGTAAATGTTCTTTCTATCGTTTAATCCTGCTTAACGGAATGCTGGAAAGGAAGAAAGGGTACAGTGTTACCGGTATTTTACATTTATTTAACACTAGATTTACGGACGTTTTTGAATACCTATCTTTATGGAGACCCGTCAGAATTATGTGTAAAGAAAACTACGTATTTTCCTAAAAAATAAGACCATGAGTTTAATTTAAAAACGATTACGATATTAACAAACTTAATATTAGATCGTCCCATAAGTTCTTTCGCG
>NIJG01000011.1:1707558-1718652 GCA_002201625.1 Euglossa dilemma | reverse complement strand
AGGAACACGAATACGCTTAATTATTTGAATTATCCTATTACTTAACTTACTACAGTCCATCATCACCAATGAGTCATTACAATACCGCTGCAATTGGCACTCAATAAATCTTATGGTTACTTAACAACATATTTCAATGCGAAGATGCGATTATGACTCATCTTGTAAAAAGCACACAAGAAGAATTATCAAATATTTTAAAGAACGACTAGGTTTTATACTATATCGAAGACCGAGAAATATAAGAGGTCGAAGGATTCATAATACCATCATAAATTGCATGGGTAAAGTTCCGGGATTCTTGAATGAATAAAACACCGGTCACCCATCCCTTGTATGGTCCATGATTGGCGACAATTGGACATCACTGATCAACCGACCATCGATATCCCTATGTTGCCATTACTCTTGATAAAAATATTCTTCTTCTCATCTGTATGTATAAAAGTATAAACCTAAATGTTGAGACTCCGATGGAAGATAAATTCATACAGTCATCCTTTTCCACCGTCGATTAAGAAAAATCACATGAAGCTTAAGGCGCATTCGTAAGTCAAACACAATGGGTGATTGGCACTGTTGGAAATTCATATTCTCCACGACGTGTCACAAGACTGCCTAAGTCATCGTAAAAGACATCACGAATTTGTCCACACGTGGCCTATACGAAAGGGAAAGAAAAGACACAAGCTGAGGGCGGCCTACGCTTGCACGTCGTCGCTCAAGGTGACGTCCGTTGAATAATTCAAAAGCAAAGCTCGGTATACTTTCAAAGTACTTCGCTTACCTTACGTACATAGATAGGTCGGAAAGAAGGTGGTAAGGGATATAAGTCTCTTTGCATGTGAATACGTACACGAGAGAGCAGCCTGTACTCGCTGGAACACATCGGTATGTCGGGTACCGTAACTCGGCTGTCGCCAATGACTCGGACCGAAGTTGAAGCTTTCAGATCCGTTGTTGGAAAAGCAGATGAACCGTGAACGAATGGCTATGAGATAAATCAACCTGCATTATAACCGAGAAACGCGCAGAATTATAAAAAGGGAAAGAACTTAGCTTGATTATATCCAAAGAAGAATTATAAATTTATTATAAAGATTGCGTGTCTGAAATATCCAGAACTTATACCTGCATACTTTATTCTGCATACACCTGTATGAAATATTTAGGTGTTTATATCTTAAAAATACGAATGAATGCGACTTAACCAGAAAAATATTTTTAAAATCCTGTTGTATTATTTTTACGAGGGTATTGAATTTTATATCAATTTATGTGTTTCGTATACCATCATTATGAATTCTTTCTCATGACAACAGGTTTTATTCGACACGATCATAAACTGAAATGGCTCGCAAATTCTATGAGCGAAAATATCCGTGGTATGAGAAAAATTCGACAATAACGCTACAACCGCTACAGGTGTGTACCGTGCGAAGCAGTACCACTTCGCTGGACTGCTTCTTCCCTTTCTCCTTCCGCTCTCAAGCGTTGGCATAATCGTTATGCGCTGTTGAAAAACATTTCACGGGAATTTTTAAGTGGATTTCTATCAAACGTGACAGGCACCTTCGGTAAATGCATTTCGTTTTCCAGTAAATGCATACCGAACATAATATTTTGTAATATATTTCTGTTATAAAATATCTTAGTCATTCGATACTTTCCAAGAAACCGAAATGTATAAAAGAAAATACCTGACTTAAATTTTACAAGCTCACGGATAGAAGGTTATCGACAGATGTCTGTAAAAAATTATCGACAGAGTTTTCAGGTTATAATGACACCAAGAATGCTGTTAATAATTAGAAAAAAATACCTTACTCAAATTTTACAGGCCCCCGTTTAGAAGGTTATCGACAGATATCTGTAAAAAATTATCGACAGAGTTTTCAGGTTATGATGACACCAAGAATGCTGTTAATAATTAGAAAAAAATACCTTACTCAAATTTTACAGGCCCCCGTTTAGAAGGTTATCGACAGATATCTGTAAAAAATTATCGACAAAGTTTTCAGGTTATGATGACACAAAGGGTGTGGTTAATAATTAGGGGGAAAAAAATACCTAATTCGAATTTTATAGGCCCACATTTAGAAGGTTATCGACAGAGTTTTCAGGTTATGATGACGCGAAGAATGCGGTTAATAATTAGAAAACACAGCACGTAGAAGAAAACGTAATATTGTTCTCGAGAAGGAGTTGAATACTAACGGTTCTTTTTCCACGGGCCTTAATACAGGTGTCAGATTGACATGACCAATCAGTAAATCAATGCTTATCTCATTACCTATTGTAAGACTTTGATCTCTCATAGCGACATCTGTCTTTTCCTATTTCAAATTCAGTGATTCATTAAAATTTGATTTCGCAACAATAACATTGCAAGTATAGGAAGTGGTAACTAAACAGCCAATTATAATTTAGAAGATCGGTTTCTATGCATGTATCTGCAATCGATCGATGTCTTAACGTCCTCCTAGCCGTCTCTCGCTTCCGACGCGAGTGCAACGAAAGAAATTGCACGTAAAGTCACTCACTGGAACCAAAATAATATTACTCGCGACTTACCTGCATTTACAAACATGAATCAAGCAAAATTAATTTATCTCGAATTCTTTTTTTTTATTGTCTTTTCATTATCCTATCATTATCTTATTTTCAGGGTGGATTCCGACTACAAATCTTGGATGCTCTCGACAGACCACTAGTTGATTTAACTCCTGTGACCAAAAACAGCGAATTCGTAGAAGATGACGCCACGTAAGTGAAAACGATACGTTTATTCTCGTTTTCCTCCTTTCACCTTGAATTAAAGAATTATTTGTTGATTTTTAGAGCACAAAGTTATGCTGTCCAGTTACCTCAGAATTTCACATGTACAGACTGTACAATTAGACTTCTTCGAGAAGCCGAGGAATGGGGCATGAGTTACAGATTTTGGTCGTGCGCTGATATCGATGTAAGAATCCCGTTCGAAAATTAATATCAACTAAGACAGAAAGAAATAAAAATACTCAAAAGCAGTAAAAACGTTAAATAGCACTAGCACGTAGTAAACTATAATTTGCAAAATAATTTTTTTATCGTATATGTTAATGTTAAAATACATAGTATTATGTTTTATATCGTATCCGCTAATACCTTACAATTCATTACTTTTAGATCACTGAGAGAAAGAATTACCGAGAAGATTGCAGTGGTCACGGCCGGTATTTGCTAAGTCGATGTAGATGTGATCGACTGTATCATGGTACAAGGTGTGAATTTAAGGAGGAATGTCTGGACGACTCGGACTGCGGTATTCAGGGCACGTGCATTGACAATGGCGGCACGACCGCGCCCACCAAGCATTGCTACTGCAACATCGGTTGGTTCGGACCGGGTTGCGCGAAAAGTAAGCTTCAGCAAGTTATTTATATGATTTTGCAAAAGAATTAAGACGAGAATAAATCTAAAGAAGATTTATAAAATTCAGGGAACAAATAAATATAACAATAATTGGATAGTTTTTATATTATGACTACTTTCTAGAATCCCCGATTAAAACGATTGACGTGGAGCTAGACACTTACACTATGAAAAAGTTTTCCGACAACTTCACCTTTTATTGGCGAATACTGAATGAGAGTGCAGAACTCGAGGGCATTGTGGTGGTAAATGGCACAAGTTGGGTCGGTATTGGCTGGCGGCCAAGTGACCTGACGCCGATTTGTCGCCTCTTCCCTAATATTCAAGAACTTCTAAAGGATGAACCACTTCCAAAACCAGAACCAAAAGCGGAACCGGAACCAGAATCTGAACCAAAAGTTAAACCGGAACCAGAACCAGAACCAGAACCTAAATCCGAACCTGAACCTGAAGCCGAGCCTGAACCTGAACCTGAATCTGGGACTGAAAGGTCTGGTACCAAGAGAAGATCGGCTAAAGCTCATGACCTTGCTTTATTGACTTCTACTCCTCGATATAACGCGGACGTTACAGTACAAACTAGTGTAACCTATCGCGTTAGCACAAAGCAAGGTAAATTTTGAGTTAATTTGTATGCAAATACCTCAAATTAATGAAACCGTCATTTAATGTTAAATTTTATATTTATAGGTCGCAAAAAAAGATCACCTGAGTCGACAGGAAATTCTGCAAATGGTAAATATCGATATTCAAGACAGGTATAGAACAAGAGATCCCCTGCTTTATAAAATTATATAGTAGTAACGTGTAGTGTGCTTTTAAACGAGTAGTAGAGTAATTTGGTCTTTGTCCCTTATTTTATTTGAGACACAACGCACATGGTGGTGGTCCGTAAATAATAACTAGTAGGTAGTTAGCACGACGATCGATGCTTTCTTGCACAGGGGAACCCGTCGCCGAGCCCAGCACTGTCGACAGCACCAACATCACGTTCGAACCCGTAGTAGAACCAGAACCTAAATCCGAACCTGAACCTAGCTCAGAACCTGAGCCGAACTCAGAACCAGAACCCAAATCCGAACCAGGACATAGTTCAGAATTAGGGGTAAAATCCCATTCGACCAGAGTCGAATTAAAATCCAAAGCGGAAGCCATTTTAGCTTCCAATCCAAATCCTATTCTTAAGGCTGAGCCAAGGACCATAGCAGAATCACTTTCGACACCTGAACCAAAGTCTGAACCAGAGCCTAGCACTGAACCAGAACCTAACTCCGAACCGGAGCCTAGCTCTGAACCAGAACCCAACTTTGAAACAGAACCCAGCCCTGAATCTGAACCAAAATCCGAACCAGAATCGGAACCGAAATCTGAACCAGAACCAAAGTCCGAACCAGAGCCAAAGTCCGAACCGGAACCCAGTTCCGAACCAGAGCCAAAGTCTGAACCGGAATCTAAGTCAGAGCCGGAGCCTAAATCTGAACCGACCTCAAAGCCGGAGTCGATTTCGGAAACCAAGTCGAGCGAAACAAAAGGTAAAACAAGCCAATGACTCGATTCAATTGCTTGTCTCTCCGTACATACTGCACGAGCTTTGTGTTGTATTTAGTTGATGTTGTTTCATACCACAAAAGTCCACTTTACGTTTTGATAATTTATCACTATTACAATATCTTGTTATTTAGAAATAAGTAATAATGGTGCGTTTGGTAATTAAGTGATTCAAGGTATTTTAGATATTACTAGATGGGTATTAAATTTCCGTTTAACTTCATTCACAAGAATTAGAAATGCTGATTAAACGTAAGAATATAAATAAAAAATATTTGGTTATATTGTAGCTTTTGTAGAAAAAAGAAAAGTAATTTAAATTGTATTAACATATTCACATAATTAATAGTATTAATACTAATACATCATACGTATATTTAAACGGAACATATAAAACGATAATGCTTGTACTTTTAATTTATATTTATTTTCATACAAGTTTTCTTGGTTGCTTACGCATAACGTCCCAATAATTTCTATATAAGTGATGGTGCAACTGCACTTGTACTTCGAAAAATATTGTAAAATGAACTTTCATTAATGTTTTTTTTGCGTTTTGTAAAACATACATAAATGTTGCAACAGAGAACTTTCTTCGTAGCAATCATACATTAGCTTTCATTATTTCAAATTAACTTTATCATAAAATATAGATCAGCGAAATTTGTAACTCATTTTAATCTAAATTTATTATTTCATAATACAAGCTGTCTTACCTGGAGCACACAAGTACTCGCCGAAACACGATTTCAACCCCATGGACTGTACAGATATTATAATAGGATCAGCACGAGGCAATGCTCATAGAATTGGCGACTATTACACCAGAGATAGGTCTACGCCAAGGAAAGATGAATATTGGGGTGGAAGAGATACATTGACCGCTGCTATGGGCTATGAACGTGACGGTGTTACAACGATACTCTTCCGGAGAAAGTTAGCAGCAAATGAACCAACAGATCATGAAATTATTGATGGCAATATGCAAGTGATATGGGCTAAAGGACAAGAACCTGGAAAGTATGTTCACCACCCACCAAGTGGTATTGAAAAGTCTAAGGTCAGTGTAAAGGAATTCTATAAAGCTGACGAACTCAAGTATCATGGACACGGAGCACAAAGAGGCTCATTGACGCTTAATTTCTTTGGTAAGTCGATGAAGACTTTTCCTTTAAACAATATAAACTATTGTTGATAACTTCGTATACTATTGAATTAAATGTTGTATTATTTAGTAATCTATTAATATCTTCAGATGAAAATAAAAAGCAAGCGATGACAAGTAACGGTGATGTCGCGACACCAACTACAAATTGCAGCGGTGAATGGCATTATCCAAAACATTGTTCACCTGGAAATGGTTCCTGTGAATATTCTATTCAGTGGAATTATAAGAGCCGAAAGGTAATTTGCTACAATTTTTGATATACCAGTCATTTTTTATCATTTATAATTTTGTCATTTAAATTACCGAATATGTTGTTTTATAGGATCAATTATCGTTTGTTATTTCCACCACTAACACCAATACTTGGACCGGTGTTGGATTTTCCGATGATGATAAAATGGTATGAATTAATTACAAAATAACAATTGAAATTTTAATCCCGAGGATGAAAGTAAATTGTTTTGCTGCATTTTATATAAAATTAGTTTGTAAATTTTGATAATTTTAAGACCGGTTTTTCTTTTCTTGTTATAAGACTCAAACAGATGCGGTATTAGGCTGGGTTGATGAGAAATCGGGTCGTGCTTTTCTCATGGACACTTGGATCAGCGGATATAATGCTCCGTTGCTTGATCCATCTCAAGATATCTATAACACGGGCGGCAGTAAAGTGGATGGTGTAACGACACTCAAGTTTTCAAGGAAACGAATAACAAAGGACAATAGAGATCTTTCTTTCACAGACGATCACTGTTTGTATATGATGTACCCAGTCAAGGGTGGTCTTTTCAATGCTGTCAGTAAGAAGATACGTAAACATAGTGCCGTACCCGTTGTCTCCGCTGAGAGGATATGCATAAAGTCTTGTGGTCTCGAAGGTTATTCTTTTGTTACAATATACTATAATTACAAAATGTACGCTACCTTATTTAAACATTTTTGAAGAATTATTTTTTATTGCAGAGGAAATAATATTCTTCTTTGAAGTTCTTACGACGCCAGCACCTCCAAGGTTACATTACGATGTAGAAGTGAANTATTCTTATTTGAAATTTAAATATTTCAAAAATTTCTCTAAGATTCGAATAGAAAAAGATATAATGTAGTTGTAAAAAAGTAAAAAATTTGTTTCGTTCTTGCAGACTTTGAAGATCTTACGACGCCAGCACCTCCAAGGTTACATTACGATGTAGAAGTGAAACTCATAAATTTGGGTGACGGGTTTATGGCTCCTACTCCGGGCAGTCCAGACTTTGAAGTTATTTCGAACAGGATATCTGATAGTTTTGGCCCGATTCTTGATAAACTACCAGGCTATTATCAAATCCGTCTCAATGAATTAGAGAAGTGCGTATCTATAACGTGTATGTTATTTTACTCTTAAATATGTGACTCATTGTTGGGACTATTCCGTTTAGGGATGATGACCAAAATGGTGTTATTGCTCGTATGGATCTAATCTTAGACAAAAATGAAGTTAAAGGTAGATCGTTAAAACCTATGGATACCAGCGCAGCTGCGGAGAAAGCATTAAAAGCAGCTCTCGTTACTGGAAAAGTTGGTGCATTGAGTGTGGATCCACAGTACTTATTCATTAGAGCTCCTCGAGGTACATGCATGAAACTTTGAAATTTTTAACCCTCGCTATACAGACATTTTATTACTTACTATTTTTTCTTTTTAAACTTTTAGAAGCTACAGTTAATTTTTTAATCGAAATTATATCCAAAGATTTTCATCTCGAACCAATAATTTACAACTATTTAAGTTTTTCTGTAATATCATATTTAATTCGATATTATATCTTTTCCCTCAACAATCGAGAGAAATGTTATCATTACAACAAACTTAACAAAGCCAGTTTATTATTAGTGACAAGCTAATAACCTGTTCTTGCATATCTCTAGTTTCACATAGTTAGTACGTGTAATCATATTATTAAGTATATTAAGTGATATATAAGGCATCGATCCAACTTGGACAATTCTTTTGTTTTGGTCACCAGTAAATGACTTAAGTGGAGGAGATGCAGATGAGGAATCGTCATTTACGGCAGATCTGTTCCTCGACGCTACGAAGCTGTACATCGTCGTCGGATGTATTGCTGCCTTGCTTGCCCTTGCCCTATTGCAAGCAAGCTGTACCCTCTATAGGTCATCGAGGAGGCGAGCAACGAAGGTACTATACGTTCTCCATATTTTATATATTTAAACGTTGTTTCTCCTTTTTTATTTATACATAATTTCTTCGTTTGGCTATTTTCTGTTCGCGTCCTAATTACTTCTCTCTTTGTATTGTGTGTGCATCTAACTCTTTTTGTAAACATCTTAGCGCTGTGGTGTGGCCTAGAGTATTGGTTCTCAACTTGTGTGTGTCTATTAGAAGTAAATTTGCCTGCTACTTCATTTCTTGGATCTATTAATATTAGTTCCAAGTTTTCCAAACTCTTGTGCGATTTGTACTAAGGATCATTTATCTCTCGGAGTTTTCTGTTAAGTAGTTTAAAAATAGATGTTTTCCAAAGATGTTATGTACACATTGATATTGACCAATATAAAATGATAATTTTGTTAGGTAGTTCAGTTAGTTAGTATAAGGTCTCTCTGTAATCTTTTCTTAACTGTATACACACTCGTTGAGATAACGTAGACATCACTTTTTGAGTGACTATAGAAACGCATGTTTCACCTCAATTTTTCCACAAGAATTTGTCTATATTTCTTATTGTGGTTGAGATATGCTATATTAGCGCCACTTCAGACTCTACTTTCACTGTTGCTCCACTCTTATGAACTCGAAACGATCTTTTGCTTCGCTTGTGTTGCATGATCCGCCCTCTTCGCGACCATCATGGTGTAAAGAGGGTGTACTCGCTGCCTCTGGCTTCTTCTGACGCGCCCAACCCAATTCATCGCACGAACGCGACGCGGTATCATCGACAAAACGGCGATCACCATCACCATCATCACCACCATCATCTTCGGCATCACCACCAACACGCTCCGTACGAAATGCATCGTCCTAATCCCAGCTGGTAGAACTTCACACCCGGTACATGATCGGCGCGTTAATTATTACTCGTCGTACGCTCGTTTGCTCACTAATCCAGGTATTTCTACACTGGTAGTTCTTCTCTAGCCTCCTGTTATTCTTTCTTCTTTTTCTTCGATAATCTTCATCTTGAATTATCATTTTCATTGGTGTATATTCGTAAGAAGCTTACAAGTGATGCTAATAAAATACCCAAAAGAATTCTATCATAAACAAACACATGACCTTTAGGTGATGTTTGCACAATTGCAGTTTAGAATGTTCAGTTTTTATTTAAACAAACTAACCCTTTTTTTTTTTAGTAAACATAACTGGCACTGTACTAATAGCAATAATGATAACAATAATAATAAATGTTTTCAGGATCGTCTAATCGCCAGTAACGCTTGGAAAGACTATGCCTCGGGTGCGAACACGAATTTTGCTTTCGAAGCGTTCGAGACAGAGGAGAAAGCCCCACCACCGCCAGTTTCCAGTTTACCTCGTCACAGAGAAATGACTGGAAATGGAGTCGGCACCGATACCGTGGAGGGACCCAATAGGATAGTAGGACCACGGGCGACGTACAGTTTACCACGTGCACCTGGTTCAAGGCACACAGCGCCCATTCAACCTGGTTATTATACGCAAGATCGCAGGGATCACTATCAACGATCAAAGAACAATATGCATAATCCGACAGGCGGTAGTGTATCCACTCAGCCGAATCAGCCTGATTTCTATTTCATGCCCAGCCAGCGTAAATACAGTGGTGAAGTCGTGCGCGTGTACGTGGATTACGGAAGTCAGGCACCAAAGTAATCGGAGAAATTATACTAGGACTTGAACGAACGATAAGAAAAATGCGCTAGCGACATTGCTGCCTTCTTCTTAGCTTTTCCTCGGTCACGAATCCAAAGCGGACGATTAATATACCTCGCTTCAGTGAAGCGACACTGTACATAAAACAAGTTTAGTGAACCTGGAGAAGATGAGACTTCAAAACAAGCCCTCCCTCCGGTGCTTCCTTTATTATATTTTTCTTTCTTTCTTTCTTTTTTTCTCTCTCTTCCTTTATTCGATTGATCGTTATTCTATTATTTTTCCCCGTTGTCGTTTCTGCTCGATCGCTCGTGAGCGTCGAACGGAGGCAACACGCACGGTTTCGTTTAACGGAATTACGCAGAAATGGCGCTTACGACCAAAGAGTTATCGATAAGGCGCGCTGAATGCGCGGTTCTGTACAAAAGCGCGTGGAGAAACACAGCACAATATCACTGTAACTCTCAATGCGTGACCAGGTACGTGTGGATAATGTTCAGACCGTACCGTGCGACATTACAGTAACATTTTATATGTACTTACGAGCAAGGATGGACGTTTGAGCAATAAAACGTTTGTACATTTTTTTTTTTAATCGAATGCACGCTTCTTTTCTCAACGATAAACTATTTCATCAAAGTATCATTACTGAAAAAAAAAATGAAAAAAAAAATGAAAAAAAAAAAGAAAAACAAAATTTGTTTCTTTGCCACGTGTAACTATTAAGTTCACAGTGCTTTTTCATCGTCTACTGTTTAGTTATCTTATAAAATAGAGTTATGATTGGAGTCTCGACCTATTTTTCTCAAGGAAGGATTCCTCTATTTAAATGCAACCACATGTGATTCTTAACTAAACATGAGGCAGGTGTAACGTATATCATCTATAAAACATTAAGGTGAAACGTTCTAACGCTACCTTTTGATTCGGGATTCACATAAAATTCATCATCATCGGATAATGATCAACAGATTTAAGACAAATCTATTGCAATCTGTCGGCGTACAAAACACAAAAAAAGATACTAAAGGAAACAAAAAGTGTGAACTCATGGCTGTAGTAATTGTCCTATTGATATCAACAATGCTGTTGATAATAATAATAATAATAAT
>NIJG01000011.1:1692825-1707449 GCA_002201625.1 Euglossa dilemma | reverse complement strand
AATCATAATAATAACATTAGAAATAATGTTGGAAGTACACAAAACGTAGTAAACAGTACTTGCAAAAAAAGAATTTTCACCAAGTATTTAAATTTCTTATGGTAATCCGCAAATGGATTATTATAGAAACTGTAATACTTACAATGACGATACTGTCGATGAGACAATCGTGTTGTTGGTACGGATCATAAATTATTACAATAGTGATAAAATTAACGATAATACTTGTAATAATTATAATAACGATAGTAGCAGCAGTAGTAACGATGGCAATAATATTACAGTATTAATATTACATTAACGTCGTTAACAACGGCGTCGCGCGCAAAACCATGACTTCCGACATATATTCTTCGTGAACGATGGAATATTTAAGATAAACATAATTAATATTAATAATAATGACACTAATAATAATAATAATAATAACAATAATAATAACCATAACGATAATAATAATGGTGATANAATAATAATAATAATGATGATAATAATCATAATAATGGTAATATTAATATTAATAATAATAATAACACTAACAATTATAAGGCTAAGCCACCAGGTAAGCTTTCCTTAATATACCTCTGAAAATCTGGTGTACTCGGAAGCCAATTATAGCACGCATTGCCTTCCTTGATCCTATTATTATATAACTAGAGTATCGAGCACATATTTTCGATCCTACCGTAAAATTTTTTTATCTCTTCCGTCACATAGTGCGAAGTATGAGAAACAAGAGCTTACACGCTTTGACTCACGTACCGGACATACCCGCCAAAAGGCATGGACAGATCGGTGAATTTATATTTTACTCGTCAATAATACGAGAAATGGTATTTTCAGAAAGTACCTTAACGAATAAATGCCTCTTGAATGTAGTATATGTGTGGATGTATATATTTATTCGCATAAGCAGTAAATATAATAGAAACGAATTTTTGCTTCGTCCTTATGTACGTTTCATTTTGGCGAGTATGCACCGTTCTGAACAGTTTCTTTCTTCTCTTTTTTCTTTTCATTGCAGTCGCATTCTTTCATCATTCAAGCGCATGCAAGCACGCATGGATCCACGCATATGCATTTAAAACTTCCCTTTCTCGCCCTTTCCATTCCATCTCCTTTCCTCCGCCTTCAAACCTGATTCTCTTTTTTCTTTTTTTTTCCTATATTCCATCCTTTCTATGCTTTCGTGCACTCGCATCTTTTTATAGACACATACAACGCGTAAGATCAGCAGCACATTGTTTTTTCTTTAATTTTTTTAATTGTTTTGTTATTTTTTTTTGTTGTTGTTTCTTCTCGATCCTCGATCAAAGCAGTGTAGTAAGAGAGTACGGACAGGCGAACATCTGATAAATGGAGTGAACACGATAGTAAGGCTTAATTTAAATCTGTTAGTAAGTTGTAATTCTGCGCACGCTAACATTCTTTGTGCACGGACGTGCCTGTTGCCACGCAGGTATGCACTTGAACGACGGGGGCCGGGGTTGTCTCACTTCCTGAGCTTACCCTGTCCACTTAAAACATTATATCGTTTTATTTCTCTACTATTTCCTTATTCCTATACTCGTGTTACCCCTTCAAACGATGTCTTTATCTCTTTTCGGAATTGTTTGTATGCTTCTTTGTTTTTTTTCTGCTTTACTCCGTTATATCTTTCTTGTAATAGTTATCTATATTGTCACTCCGGCAGATGCCACACGATTATTCCCCCACATCTGTTCCACTATCCTGCATCGCTCTCGTTCATCCGCCGCTTATTACTCCTTTGTTCATTTTCTCTGCCTAACGTCGGAATCCTTGTTGGGAGTCGGCTTACTACGGTAGAAGAAAAAAATAATCATTGAATAAAATTAATACTATTTAAAGATTACTGTGATTAGTAGTGATATTAATGATTGGTACATATGATATATCATTGTGTACATGATGTTTCAAATATAGATGGTAAAAATCTGAACAAATGCAACCTTTTCAATATAAATGTATAAAAGTAGTTTGGAACACATTTTTATAATTAATCTAAGGTCATATAATCCAAATATTTAACCATCTATTTCTGAAATAACCTGTACAAAATTTCCAAACACAGACGGATGGAGATTCAATCGTAAGGTTCCTACTTTTTGCATACAAATTTTTACGTTGGTATTTCTTTACTTTCGCGACATTCCCCTTTGGGAGAACGCCAGTAAAGTTGAAAACGACGATACGACTTCAGGGGAAAAGATTTAAAGCAATAGCGGGTCAGGCTCAACCGCGCTGGTGCAGATGAACGACGTGGTTTTTTGGAAAGGGATTGTAACTGGATCGTCCTGTGACCTGGGAATTCTGGAGTCGGTGGTGTAACAGGAGAATCAACAGGAAGTTCAGAAGGTGGAAGAGGTCCGCGCAATGGTATATAATACTCCATTCTTTGATCTTTTATGTTTCCACACGCATCGTGTCTAAACCCCAAAGAAATTTTAATTTGAAACTAAATAAAACGACAATATGAAGTAATGAAAATAGAACGATACATACGTGTCAGGGCTCTGATCAGTATCAGATTCCTCGAGTTCAGCCTTGTTTCGTTTCTTTTCGTAAACTAGGATGATGGCGCACAAAACTACAACTTCCGCACAAATGCCTAAGAAAGGCCAGAGTGCGGCGAGTTTGTCTTTGATTCTGAGCAGTGTATGAGCCTCTGCTACATGAGACTGGTCGGGGTCAGACAAATTATAGGACACCCTGCAGTAAACAGTTCCACGGTCATTCATCTCGATATTGTCAACCATTAGGACGGCGCCGTAGATCCTCCTTTCGTGGTCCCATCCGAGTTTAACGCGACCACTACTACGCGTATAATTCTGGTCCCCAAATGTCCATGATACCTTAATACCAGGACTCTGTTTACCGGCACATGTTAAATGCAACTTCTCTCCTTCCACCACGCTTATTGACTCAGGCATGTACGCCGTAGGTCTTGCTGTAAATAACAAATTTTTACTATTAGAAATATATACTATTGTAATTATTTAACAGTATAAAAGCAATTGAAATGAAACAGAGGATAGAATGTATGAAAGGTAATAATTTTAGATTGATACTTACGTACGATCCTGTATTCAGTGGAAGAATTTGTTCCTTTACAAGTGTAATTTCCGAACAAAGCATCTGAACTCTTCAGGAGGTCCAGATTACCTGTCTGATTATTTAACGTAATTAAATCTTCATTGCCAGCCAGTGCTGTATATATCGGAACATTCTCCTTGAACCACTGCAACTTTTCTCCTGCACTTTTGTTCGCGCATTCTAACGTTAATGGAGCATCCTTGGGTGTAAGAACTTTGATCTTGATATCTGTATTAAGAAAAAAAAACAAATTAGTTAATTTACATGAAAAATCATTTCATATTTTTCGCCTTGTAAAAACATATTTCTCGAACTTCACAGATTAACATCAGTTTACGAATGCGTTAATTTTACAATTTGTTATTTAGTTAAGAAAAAAACTGGCAGTTTGTTCGAATTAAACTCGTGCATTTGAAATTATATAACATATTTCTTCGAAATTTCCCGAGCTATTCAAGATCTTATCTTTCATACTGTTCTTATCAGAACAACTCGAGTCACCGTTATCTTTTAAACGTGTAACAAAAGCAACCTGGGAATCGATTTATCGTTTTCGTGAAAATACATTGTTGCCTTTTGTGTTCTACTTATATTGTCTTAACATAGTCTTTAAAATATAGCTACCCACTCGATACCCGTTACCATCTTTAACTTCGCTCATTTTTATCTACATACTTCACACAATCGCTCAAGAAAAAATATATTTTCTAATTTCTTTCACTTGATAACGTAACGCTAACGTAACCGGAACATAAGTATTCTACGATGCTGAGATACATTTAATTGCCCGTTTATTCTTCTAACAACCTTCAAATTCCAAGAATCAACAGGCATCATGAATATTAATAACGCAGATATTACCATATTGGGTAATAAATGCTAACAATGGCAAAAACATTCAAGTAAAGCCAATTGTGACTGTGAAATAATACACTAGAGCTACACTAAGCGCACGGAAACATATGCCTCGCTATGATAAGATTTCAAACAAATAGCAACAGTAATATTATATACAAGTAGCAAACTGTCGCAACGAGAATTACATCACGAAACACATTTTTTTTTTTTTAGGGAATATATACATTTCTTTGCAGCAGAGATACGTAATCGTTAGAAATGCGTTCTGATTAATTACAAACGTTTATCAACAGATAGACCTTCAGAGCCATTATTTCATCTTATATGGTATAATTAATACACAGGCATACCCAGAACAGATATTAGCCGTATTTACATTTTTGCGTGACTAATAAACGTCCAAGATGAAAGATCATGCGTTATCATAAACGAGAAAGAAAACGAGAAATAAAACCGTGTATGCTTTCGCTGTGTCTTAAACAGGCGATTATCGGCAGCGATTGTTATGTAAACACTTAATTATAAATGCAGATAGTCGATAAGCATTAGGCACAAATCAGCATGACAATCATAATTCTCAAATAAATTCCGTACTTTTATAAAGATTATAATAACAAATGGCTCGATTAGTAGTTTACGATTTTCGTGAATAATTTTTCCGTCAATTCCAATTGCAATTCGAGTTAATTGGAAGACACCTGAAACTCGAAGAAGTATTTGAAAAATGTCTGTAATATATATTATTTTGTAATACTATAAAATAAACGGATATTTAAAAATGAACAGGAAGCTGTTATACACATTACGATAGCAGATAATCATTCATCGATATATAAGTGTTCAAGCAGGTACTATTAAAAATTCCTCTACTACAGATAAGGAGCCAAAGTGAGGAAGCTTTCTAAATTAGACAGCCAGGTGGGGATATACACTTGAAACGACCTCCAGCGGTCAGCTAATTTCAGACAGACTATAATCTCCCATCATATTTCCAATAACTTTCGAGCTTCAACGTTTTCGGTCCATTCGAATTTACCATGACACAGAAATCACACAAACATCCGCTGCACGCTAAAATATACAAACACTTATATAAAATTCATACGCAAAGGAAACATAAAAAAAATATGAGGGGCGGTATAAGCAAGCAAAAGGGTACATAATGAAATATTACAAGTAAGAAAAATCTAGGCCGAAGAAGGTCGGCATACGAACCAAAGTATATCCACAGATGGAAGGACTCGTCACTATCTTGAGTGCATTTATAGTCCCCGTCATGGCTATCCGTAGCGTGCATCGCTCGAAGGGTGCTGCTTCTGGTGCCTATCGGCGATTGGACAACCAGCTGACCGCTTGCCAGTTCCGGCTCGAGCGATTGTCCGTTCCTGGTCCATCTGATCAAATCGTCCGGCTTCAGGTCGCTACATTCGATCGACCAAGACTGATTCTCGTGCACGACCGTTGCTCCTTTGTAGGTTACTTTATCGAGAAGAACATACGAGCACACATCAAGAGGTGTAAGACAACAACCATCCGAGTATAATGATTTGTACGAGTTTCCACGAGGACCAGATTACGAATACTGTTCAAAAAAAACGGTAATACTTCCATTTGCTGAGTTCGCAACAATCTTTTGCAACGTACAGAGCGAAATGTGATTGACGAAAATCTCATTTTAAGATGTTCTTATTATCGAATATAGGTTAGGTTCTACTGCGCAGTCGCACTATACGAAAAGTTCGCAGAGACATCGAGAAGATCGGGAATATCTTGTTACGGTAATGTTTTCTACGATCGAACCATGCGCGTATAACCTCTTTCTTTTAATCGATGCATTTGAAAATTTTCTTCGATAACTTTATTTTCTAGAGCCGACGGATATATGAAGGAAAAAGGAAACTGGAAAGAAGGCAGTTTTGCAAGGCAACTGGATGCTGGTTCTTTTCACGTCCGTTTAAGTATAAAATAGAATGCTGGTCCGTCGATTCGCAACGCAGGCTTGAAACCGGCCGGCGCCAAAAAGTCAATCATGACAAAAGCGTGTAGCAAGAGTACAGGAACGTCGGTTCCTTCGAACACGTTGATCCGGTTCCGCGGAGCAGAGGACACACACACAACGATTTCTATTTATTTTTAGCGATTTATTCTTTTACAACACCCTGTCGTCCTCGTGGATACCAACTCGACCAGATGAAATTATAATGCATGCAGGCTCGGGGGAAAGAGACTGATAATCACGATCACGTCAGGCTGACCTATAAAGTAGCTGCTCTGGCTTCTGCTTTCCCAGTTAAGCGATTTAAGAATACTCTGTGACCAGAGATACAGAGATCGATGTTTGTTTGCAGTCTAAACATTTTACGTAATATCATTTTCCTTCAGGTAAATAACTAGTAATCCGGTAACTTTCATTTCTGCAACATAACTTCCTAGTTACTACAGGCTAAATAACATATATTGTACATTTGCAAATATGCGGTTACAGGTTTTTAATTAAGAAGTTTCACGGTAATACGAAAAGATTTCAAGTGTCGAAAGCCCTTAGAGAGAACAGATAGACGAAGAACACGGTAGATCCCTTCTGTATTTACAATGTTGAAGATGTAATACTAGAACGCGGAGTAGAATGAGAAAGAAATCAATAGCACAACGAACATGTGCCATATAAGCCTAAGCATCAGAGGTGACTATAGCAAAATCGTATACTCCACTGAGGCACAGTTTGCAAAGTGGGTTGAAAACTCACTGTTCATTCGTAGTTTCAACTGCTATCGCAAATTCCACTTTTGGTGGCTATACTGTCGAAGAATCGACTTCTTGAGAATATTAATACCAGTATAACGGGTAGGATATTAAACTTCGATGACTCTTTTCTCATTTTCTAAACGCATTCGTTATTTTTATTTATCTTTTTTCCAGTCGTTGCAACGCGAACCTGAAAAATAGTAAATGAAACGCAAAGTGTGTACTATTGAACGAATAAGGAAGAATTTCGAATTCTAACTAATATTTCCAAATATTTTCTCGCCTCCATCTAGAAATAAATTTGAACGTACAATCGATTTGGGATAAAAATACTCCAACCAAGAGTATAAAGCATACATGCCTTTTTGTGATCGCATAACAAACTACCGCGAACTAGACCAAACTGGAACTATTCAGAGTGATTTTTTTTCCGGCTTGGAGATATCGAGTTCCATGAAACGTCCAGAGGAACTTGTCGAAGAGATGCTGCGAAAATCTTTGAACGCTTCTCTATGCAGAAATATAGAAAACGATGGAGGACACAGAAATTGGGACGCCTGTGATCTAGGACGCAATTTGGCAAGTTGGAATTGCACATACTCGCGAGATGGAGCACAAAAGTAAGAGAGCCAATGCTCGTAAACACATTCTACCACTCTGGCGACGCCAAAGATTGAAAATTTTTATCGACTGCAAAGCTGGAACTACTGAACCCATTCAGAGAAAAGGCATAGATACAATCGAAAGATACAAAAAGATATAAAGATATAAAAATGAATTATTCGATATTGAAATTTTCAATAGACGCTTTATAAAAGCTTTATAGAAGAACGATGCTTTGTAAAAATGAAAATAACAAGTGAAAGGAATGACAGAAATTTATCGAACAGTGACCAAGCACCGTTTATCATAGATTCAATTTACACGCATTGGTTTCTACATCCGTTCAATTTCGCCACATTATTAATTCGCTTGTAAGCTTACCAACGAGTTTAGAAGATAAACGAATTTCAAATACAGGTCGCTTAAAAGCCGGTCACTGCACCTCCTGATAAACTCATCAGCCTGATGTAAGAGAGGGTGGAGCCCGAGACGCGACTTTCCGATAGGAATACGTTGCAATTTTTCTGCTCCAATAAACCTAACAGATAGATGAAATTACTCAGGAATATGTCTCACCGTTTTCAAACCAAATGCGTAAACAATTCAATAAAGTACCGTCTATTTATTTTAATAATAATCGTTATTTGGATCTTTCAAATTGGTGGATAAATTCGCAAAGGAAATGGCCAAAAGTCCAATGCTGTTTATAGAAGATTACTAAACGACTATATCATTATTAGGATTTCAAGTTTTACGTACAAAATAAACGATATCAATCAATAATGCATTGTACAGTAATTACCGGAATGAAGTGATGAATATATTGGTCTAAGATTAACAAAGAGTTAATCATTCAACAGAACCAGCAAACATTTTTAAAGTCAAGCTAAAGCTTGTATTCTTTGGTGTTGTCATGCTTCATTTATCATACTAACCGTTCAATGCCGTACACGAGCTACTTAAACGACATTTCCTCTAGCATAGCCTTCTTTTTGTCCTCGAGTTTAGATATTATCTCGAGACAAACAAAACGTTCAACGTTCGAAATTCGATAGCAAAGGCCAGTGACTAAAACAAACAGAAACGGACAGAAGAGTCTGATGTCTTTATTTAGCAAAATTGCTAACTTAATCTTGTCTAACGAATTGCTTACTACTTTCATTTCCACGTAAATGCGAAAGAACTCAATGAAACTTTTCCAACATACATACAACACCTCTAATTACGTACTATCCTTGAGCGAGTGAAACTTTAATGCCGGGAAGGGAGGGGGCATTTTTTCAGAATCTCCATTTTATAATTACGATTTTAGTAGTAAACTTGAAGAATTTGATGACGTGACAAAACTCACCATGTCTCTGGAAATAGTATCTAATTTGATCGCGTGCAATTCAGCTGGGAGTAGTCGTTCTATCCTATTACGTACAAAAGTGAAATTAACGATAATTAAGTTTGAAAAGCGTGATAAAATTTGGTAAATTGCCTTTTTCCCTTAATTCGCCCATTTCATATTGTGATAGGGCAACATGGACCAATCTACGTGCGTTTACGCATGTTTACGTCAACCAGTCAATAAGAGATCCTGCCTTTCTTACGTCATTCTCGGGGAGGGACCGTAGATACGTGGCCGCAAGTATACATACGTTGCCAACGATATGCATGCGATGATTTACATAGTCAATCTGTATCTGAAAAGAACATATAAAGAGGGAAACATTGGAATCATTGTGAAAACGATCACGTGTCGAATATATCCGATTGGAAGATCAGGAAAATTCTTTAACTGAACGATACAAACAATAGCGCTCTTCCGCCATCTTTTTTCTCTCTTGTTCCCACGGCAACCACGTTAGACCAGCCTATTCGAGTTTTCTTGGAAAGCCATTACAATTATCTCGTATAAAGACAAGCTTGACGCAGCCATATTTTTTCCTCCTGCGTTTAAATTTATAAGTAAAATGAAACGGGTAAAAAAAACGAGAAATACAAACATACATACATACGTACGCACACATATACACGTATGTGTAAGATGATCGTTTAACCAGAATCGAAATGAACCATTTGTTTCATTCTAATTCGAATTCCTTTAGGTTAGGTGTGTTACTGGGTTTCTATAACTTCCAAACAATACAATTTCCATTGTAACGTTAAGTAATATAAAATATTTCAACACACGTGCTCCCTACGTGGATATTGAAATGCATTGTTTTTTCTGGCACCTAATTACAATTCGAAAATGACACATAACTACACATCGTTGGGATCTGGGAAATGCCTGTTGTGAAGAGGCTCTGCATTGGCATAGGTTACACGAATAACATAGAGAGTCAACATGCATCGGGATTTCGTGATATTCCGACGTAACTCGAAAGAAATGCTGCTTGAATCATCGGTAAATAACGTTAGATGAACGTACACTCTCTTACTACTTTCGCGATAATATAGAACTGACCATAAATTGTCACTAATTGACACGTAATGTATTTTCAATTAACAATGTTTTAAATAACAATGTTAATATCCGTCTCGTCACAGAGTATATAAATGTAATCTACAAATTAAGATCACAGGTGTTTGAAATTAAATACGTTTCCACAATTTCCAACTAATAGTACGTTGTAAAGCGACATGGGTACACGAAGGTCATATAACCTAGCGTTTCGATGACGAATCGGTAAAATTATGAAATGCTACAACAGTGCATTCGAGTCGGCACACATCATAGTGGTATTTGCCAGCAGCGGCAACAAAAGTTGGGCATCGGCTAGAAGTATGATTCACCATAACGACTCTCTACAATTCACGCTATCATGATAGAATAATTCACTTTCAACTGCTTATAATAAGAATGACGTGTTTTTCCTTCCATTACAATGTTATTGCTCCTTGGACGGATTATACATGAATAACGATGTAGAAATTTTCATTCTCAGGAAAAAGGTACTTTTAACAGCATTTTGGAAACTATAGAAATCATCGTTCCCAAATATATTCAAGCTAAACAGAAAGTAAAAAGAAAGAGATCATTTATGATATTCTTAATACGAATATCGAATCTAACAATATCTATACCTTACTGCAGCTTTTGCACTGTAGCCGTTAATCCTCATAGATTACGTACTCGTTATCTATATATCGGTAGTATTTGAAACCAGTTCTAGCCTAGACCTAACCTAGACCTAGAATACAGAAACACAGGCAAAAATTTTCAGCCAGTTTAATCAGCTACGTTATGTAATAAACTAAAGATACCCTAATGAATTTATTTCGGTGATGCATAAAGTGATTCTTGTTGTTTGGCTGAAATGTCGCGGAACAAGTAAACCGAAAACGACGGCCTAGTTAGTCGAACAAGGGTCACTAGTCGCTAGTAGCGCTGCTGCTTACATATCGATAGGATAATATGTAAGAAAGCGGTCGATTGAAGCGCACGAAACTGTTCGTGCCTTCGTGCTGAACAGAGTATAGAACAGCAAACTCGGCGAAAAATGTATTATGAATCGATCGGTACACTCATGCCTAGTTTCACGAACTAACAGATATTCTAGGTATTTTCCCTGATCTTTCTAACGAAACTTAACAATTTAAAGTCTCTTTAAACTACCAATAAAATGATTTCTTAATTATTTTCTTAATAATGCATAGTCACGGTTAATACATTGTCTAGAGTGACGATCTATGTGTTCCTAAAATTCTGTTTACAATAAGCGTGATAACAACCTTTAACTATACGAGATATAGATAGTCATCTTAAATCAATATATCTCTGTCCTGAAATTTGATATAAATTTGATATTATTTTACGTATGCGATAATTTCTGAATCGTAACAATGTGCGAGAGTTATTCGAAAAAATATTTCGTAGAGTTTTTGGAGTTTCCATGGTGTCGCTATCGTTGCATTATCCTATGATATACGCTAAAGGGTCAAAAATAGATGCGCGCTCCCAGGGTTAAACGTAAGCATTCTTCTTGTCTGGTTTGCAAGCAACGGCAAAACAGAGCGGATGAAAACATTCACCGTGTTAGAGAATGGAGGTTAAGTTTACATTTCAATAAACAAGGCACGTGAGCTAAGAATATAAATGGCGAAAACGTGTGTTAATTTTCGATAGGAATTTTACAAAATTAAACGTGAACACATAATACCGTGTAATATCTTATATTAAACAAGCCTTTGGGATTAGCGCTCTCGGTTTCCTCATCGAATATCCGTAATCTCTGCTCTTCCCAATTCCATAATACGACGAAGAGAAAATGGAAATTATATTCGTAGACTCTGGTCTAAATATAAGTATTCTGACGAACGCTTGAAATCTTTTCACGCGACACATTTTCACAGCTCGATGTACTTCGATTTTACCGACGGATCCTTCCGTTTAATAAATAAGATTCGATGCGTCGTTCTCCTTACGTAGAATCGTGAACAAAGGATATCCTTGGATTCTAATATAAAGACAGATTATACTTCTCATAGGCATTGCGGTAAAAATTTCCTATCAATAGTCGATAAATATCTGAGAACATGCTCGCGCAAACATTTACAAATTTATTCACGAATCACTGTCGGTAATAACACATAAAAATCCTCGCGGTTTACATAATTACCGATCGAACACAAACTTCCGCGTAACGATCGCTGAAAGTTAGTGAAGTTTTCTGGGTAGACTAGTAAAATAGGGTCAATTGTTACGCAACAAAAGATGCTTGGCGTGGGTACTTTGCGTACGTCTCTCGGAATGTAGCAGCAGCATCGAATGCGAGCAAATCCCGGTGTCTTGGGTCGGTATAACCAGAGGTGCGCAGCTCAGATCACCGCAAAGGTCAAAATTCAGCCGATACATTACCAGATTACATTCCGAGGAGATACCCTCGAGCCTTTCTGCTCGTACGATTTTTTTTCAACACGAAAATGTATCGTTGCGAGAAGGTATATAGATATGTATACCGTATACGAAAGCATCGAGAGATTCTTTGCCAATAAACTTCGACATAGTTGAAAATAATTTCTCAGCGAATACCAATATTACCGACGGTTATCGTATTTCAACGGAATTTACAATATCGATGTGAAATAATGTCAGAAGTATACATGCAAGTGTACAAGACGTTTCGCTGCAACACACGTGATACCTTGAACGCTCTAGGTATCGCGAACGATCGAACGTCCATAAACTATATGCGATAATAATCGAATCGAGAGCTCTGGAATATCATTATTTCCGATCTCAATTTACTTTAAAGCCACTTCGCGTAATCCGATGGGAAAAGTTTGTCCAGATATTCGTGCAATTCGGAAAAGAACCGTGGTTGAAAATGGGTTGATGGCATCACGTATTCAATGCCGCGCTGGGATACTCACACTTCTAACGCGATGCAGTATAATCAAAACTAAAAATAGAATTTCATAATCTGTCAAGACATGTCGCCTGTATTAATGCGATATGTCTGCACAAAATCACATTCTAAAGAGGCATTTCCAACTTGAAACGAGAATTCTTGCATACATTACGTGCGAAATATATAAATATATTATATATGGTGAAATAACCTTGCTTGCAATTAGTACACATATGACAAAGATATGTTTGAAACACCATGTGACAAGTACGTCATGGTACCAACGATGTCCTTAAACCCATCGAATTATAATCAACATTTGAATTTTGTAATCACGGAAATTAAATTACAAGACAAACTTCTTTGTAAGATTTCAAAGAAACACGGAAAATCGCGTGATCTCTATCAAAACATGCATTTTTTTTTTTTTCTTTCTTTTAAAGAAGATCCGATTGACATTTCGCTTATTCCTCACTCGCAACAACGGGTTTCTTCGTGTCAATTTTATATGGTCGTATATACACGTTGGTATAAGAGTGCGAAGATTCCAACTTAAAAAAGAATTTCAATCTCGAGTATTTTTCGAGAAAAAAAAGGAAAAGAGAGCTTAATCGAGTTGGTGTACAATATGATAACGCGACGAAGGTATAAAACAGAGGGTAAAAACGAAGGTATAGGAATGATAGGAATAAATGAACTGGTGAATGGTAGGCAATCCGAAAGAGAGGATAAGTCTCACCTGCCTGGACCGTGACGAGGGTGCCCGCTAAATATAGCATCCCCAGCAGCACAAAAGCAGCTCGCCTCTCCATCTCGTGGCGCTGATGTACGCGATGGCGCGTGACTGTGTGCACTTTGCAATTTCGTTCGGAGAGGGTTTCTAGGGAAGAAACCACAAAATAATGCCTCCTAGGCTGGGTTGCCGTAGCTCCGTTTTCGCGATCGTTGCCACCGTCGTATCGTTGCCGTCGTTGTCGTCGTCACCGTCACCGTCGCTGTCGACTCCTGAACACCCTTGCCGTTGTCGGCAGCTCCTCCTTTTCGGCTGTCCACTCAGCCAACTACGATCAAGCCCCACTACTTTCTGCGATCGTTTACACACGCACTCGTCACTTCGAGCCACGCCGTACCATTGACGTCTGAATTATCTTATCGTTATCTCGCACCGTTTTTATCTCGGTCTGCACAAAACAATACCAGAATCCTGTCCAGCACCGTTAATTTCTTGCTATTTCACGGACTCGAGATCGTTACGGAACCGACGACAATTAGCACCACGATCCGCAGAAAGAGCAATGTCAGGAAAAATGGCTGCCACTGTCTTCTGCTTAATTTTCTGCGTGGACGTCTCTCTTACTTTCTCAACTGTCGTTCCCTCCTTTTCGCTCCCTGATACACTGCTCGCATACGTCCTCTACGACCATCCAATAAGTTTCCTACACGCATGCGCGTTACTCCCTTCCAAAAAATATAGATACTGGAACAATTTTTTGAGAATGGTTCGTAGAATTATTCGATGCCACAGCAATATCAAATGCAATTCAATTTTTCGAAACGAATGATAATCTTTTAAACGATTGAATTATCGTTAAAAAATCATATAATTTTCATTATCACCTTAATCGTTATGAAAATTATCGTTGATTTTATCAAATACTGTGTTTTATTAAGAGATATATAAATTATAGGAATTATACAAACTTCTATTAACAAAATGATTAATATTTTGTTGATAACCATTACTATGATAATGATGTAGTAAATTAAATTATAATACATAAATTAAAATTGCACCGTAAAATGCAAAATTCCTTTAATAATTAAAAATATTACTTAATCGTGACTTAAATACATTTAACTTTGTTCTTTATTCAGTGATACCATATGTGAATGTTACATAAAAAAAAATTATCTGGAAAATTTTTAATCATTATATATATAAGTTTATAGAAATTAATTATT
>NIJG01000011.1:1664054-1677747 GCA_002201625.1 Euglossa dilemma | reverse complement strand
TATATATATATATAAATATTATATAATTTACAAGTACGTGTATAATCCATTCCAATCGAAAGGGGCCGGCATTATGAAACATAGCGGTAAAGACGCAAATTGGGAAAGATGGTTCCGCGTTGAATGGAAACTAATCAGGTTAGAACTTTTGCGAAACGCAAGAAACTATGTATATATATATATGGAATCGTTCAAACGCGTATTGTAGATAAAACGTTGAACGGCGATATACAGACCGGTAAACTCGATCGATAACACGAGAAACGTGGATTAATAATTTATGTAACATTAATATATTCTCGGTTATTTTATTACCGCCATCTATTCGACTAAAATGGGAAACGTTTTGAGGTTCNTTGTATTTTCTTTTAGGGAAAGTAATTTCGTTTTTCCTCGCCGGAGGACCTAATTGTAGCTGGATGATCGGATAGTAATATCGATTTCGCCGAAGAACGGACGCAAATGTATTCTTTCGCAGCAAATTTCAGAATAAGGCCGAATGATAAAGAAAAAGAAAAAAAAAAAAAGAAACGATATTTCAAAATTTCGCGCACTCCTCAATCGATATGTAACAATGTTAGAAGGATAATTTACCAAAACAGCGTTAGATATATGTATAAGTTTAAGGGCTGAGATAGCGAATGCGAGCAAGTTATTTTTTATCGTCGAATCGTGAGATAAGACGGAACTAATTCCGCCAATGAAATATCTTCCATGAGAACAAACGAAGGGAAACATTTTTCGAAGTGAACAAAAAGCGAAGAAAATAAATGAAACGTGACAGGGCCCAATATGAACGTCTTATAGTATTATATCCGTTTATGGGTTCACCGAAGTACTAGTTCCAGACGCGTGCATATATATACTAAAAAGAAAAAGAAAAAAATAGAAAAAAGAGGAAAAGGAAAATAAGAAGGAAAAAGAGAGAGAGAAAAAAAAAGAAACGGAAAAGAAATATACAATGTGGTTAAAGATTTTAATCATGGTCATCGTATTAATCAGGATTTCGAAAACGAATAACGTTAAACGACGTGTCTCGTACCGAACAAAAACGATCACTCCGAAATTGGACTATTCGATGTGTTTTTACGTTTTCGGATTGTATCGGGTCGTTTTTTCCTGTCGATGATCGTCGAAGCGAAAGAAACCCTTACGTACACATTTTGTGAATCACAATCAACAATATTCCGTGTACTAAAAATATTTCTGAAGATGCACACGAAAGAGTCTGCCAATGGGATAATGTTATCTTGACGCGTTCGACGCGTTATTACCGCGTAACGCTCGAAGAATTTTTTAGCAGAGTATCGAATTATCGCTTCGCGTCGTATAACGTATTTCTCCAGCGCGGTAGTATAGCTCCGTCGGAATTCACCGTTCCGATGTCTTATTCCAAGAAAAGAACGCTCGAGATCGTTTCGTGTTGACGACCCAACATATATATTTTTCAACGCAGGACAGTGCTCAATCGCTTACGTTCTCACGAGCAAGCTTACGCCGGTGTCGCGTCAGCGTTCCATATTTAAGAAGATAAAACGATGTATAGTTTTTAATGGTATATTACAAAATAGCGTTTAGTTTTATCTCTGTTGGATATAGCTTGATTCTCTCGTGCAATACCGTGTTGATAGAAATCTGCATTTCCGATTCGTTTAGGGACTTCTTTGTCCGTTTAATACTTAATTTCACTGTATTTCGCCAGGGGGCATGTCCATGAAGTATGGTCTTTTTTTTTTTACCACGTCTCGGGTGTAATTTAATTCTTCCTTCTAAGGACGCGTTTAACGGCAGATTTCGTTGTTGTTAATAATTTAATCTGTGTCACCGTGGTTTTCTAACAGTACAATAGATGGTGTACTCGTACAGGTCCATCGCGTACCAGTTAAAGCGTTATATAGGACATACTCTCCGCGTGATTTCCGGCAAAAGAGGGAGTCCGTAAACATGATGTGTTACCATCGTGATTTTCATGGATAAAGACGTGGCCGTTTGCCACGTGTTATGCACACATATTATTTTTTTTTTATAGTCGTAGGTACAACGTGTTACAATCCATTAGTGCACTTCAAAGTTTCTCTCTTAGAATTCGATACATTATTATAACGGAAAAAAAAAAATAAAGAATACGTGTAACTTTGTGAATGTTCTCTCTAAATATGTTCAACAAAAAGGGGAAGAACGTTTGAATGTTCTTCAAGCGGAGGATCCGATGCATCCGATCCGTGCATTGATTTTGCGTAATCTCGATGTTTCAGAGATCAATGTTTATACATATAGTAACGACATATACATGTATAGTTAAATAGTGTTTCGATGAGTTAAACGAGTGAAAACGAGGCTCAACGCTGCAACGCGTTAGAGGGGGCGAACGCACGATGTTCAGCTTGTTGTTTCCGAGATGAAGCGTGTGAAGTGAGCTGTGTCTAGTGCACCTGTTCCATTATTTTCTTTTGCGTTGTTAACGGCGTTTCACGCCATCTTAAGTCATCGATTTTTAGCTCGTAGTGTGACAGTTTTTAGACAAACCTTCAGGGTACCCCGAAAGAAGAAGAATCATGACACGAGCAATATAAAATACCACACGATTATTTCCTTATTTGATACTCGAACTTTACATTTCGATTCTTCGCTTCTCTTTAATTTCCCGAGCATTTGCTTTCCTAAACAAGCCTCTTTTTATAACGTCGATTTAAGACCGAATTTTCATGCGTAGCGTGTCAGTAGGTAAACCTTGAAATACAAATCGAATGCAACGCAAACGATGTTTTTTGCGCTGACGTGGGAAAAATCCAGTATAGGTTCAAATAAGGGGTGGGGGGAAGAAAATCGAAGAAAGTCTTTTACCGTTACTTGTGATTCATCGCGAAATCTCGTCTAAAGAGGAACCAATTTCCACGTAATATGTATCTCTTCGTATTAGTGTATACTTATATCGTATTGTTTTTTTTTTCTTTTTTTTTTCCAAGTCGTTTTATTTGACAATGACAAAGCTAACGAAGAAAATGTACCATGTGTGCGTGCGTGCGTGTATGAACGGCATTTAAGGGACACTTTCGGCTCCTTAAGGTCGTTGCTCCAATTTAATCTGGCGAATCGATTGTAAAACTGATTTTGTGTTTACACTCGTATTTTCCGTGTGTGATCAAAGCTCGTAACACCGTGATTAATGCTCGTAACACCGTGATCGAGCCGTTAAACGTAAACGTCGATGTCTCTATTATTAAAACTATCTATTATTATACGATGTTTAAATGATTTTAAAATCCGAAGAAGAGGAAAGAAAGCTTGTCTGTCGGGGTAATTATTTTATAAGATGCAATCAAGCCGGAGTTCCATCACGTTCGTTCTGATAGCGTTGAAATTTTAAGGCGAAACGCGTCGAAGCAACAAATGCTATTTACTTTTCGTGCAGTTGAAATACCCATCAGCATCGAGTGTGTAATAATCTTACTTAATACGATTGATTCTGTGTCACGGATTCAACATCCAAACTGAAACGAAAAGGTTATTTAGTTTGTAACGTTTCGTGAAATTAATTCTCTATAATCAAAAGTACGTTAGAAAAATTTATACGATACTATGAAACACTCGACTAAGCTGTACCATAGCGAGAGAATCGACTCTCTCGGTGTCGTATTATTTTGCCACAAAAGAACTTAACGCGCGGTGACTTAGCGAACGTATAGTTCGTACTCGCTGAACACCAATGGGTGTTTACTGCACACGTCGATCGGTTTGAAAGTGTTGCTTCCTGCGGACCGTTATGAGAGCTCTAGTTTCGGCACTAGAAGAGCCTACGAACCTAATGGAACGCCATGGAAAGTGAATTGATCGAATAGCGGAAGAAAAGAAAAGTGTACATAACTCCCAGTCGATGTTAATACGACTGGGAGTGAATTTTCGACGGATAATGCGTTGAACTTATTCAATGGGCCATTATTCGCGAATCACGAGTGCAAGCGAACGTTATCATTGCAACATTTTCTCGTTGATATCGAAGTTATTGTAGGAAAAAAAAGTTTACTGCCTTCGATCTTCCGCGGTCCTGTTTCTCCGTTTTCGTACGCGAAAACTCGTTTACGTTGAACTTTGCGCGGCAATTTGAAACGTGTACAAGAAAGAATAAACCAAAACTCTCGGTGTCTCAGTTACCTTACGAGTAGAGTGTAGAGGGGGAAGTCTACCGACAGGCACGCTCATGCAAAGCAATTAATACCGAGATATATTCCAATTATTGGCGTGTATATTGCCGCGGAACGTTCGCGAAGCCGACTATACATTCGTTCGGTGTTCAACGTGGTACCTGATTTTGTAACATTCTTTTCCTCGATCAACTTGTTAGCAAGGTAGGCGGGAAATATTGGCCAACGAAAAGGTCGACTCACGTGTTATATATATATATATTACATATATATGTATTTATATATATGTGTATATATATTACATTATAGATATGTAATACACGCGCACACATCCGCACGGACTCACACACACGCGTGCGCATATATTTTACTCGGNAACGTGTTATCTGTATTTCTATCTACATATTTCGGTGTAACTACCTTGAAGGTGCACACGAATATAAGAGCAGCTGAACAATAAACAAACATCGAAACGCAATTTAATATAAGTTCGCAGTGTATCTAGAAATTCTTATATATATATATATTTTTCTTCCAACAATCATTTTACGAAAAATAGTTTGCTTTTTCTTATCGGGATATTTTCTTTTGTATTTTTCAAATGAGAAAAAAGAAAATTTCGATTTTTGTCGAATTGTCGGTTGCCCGTGTAATTGTTCGATTCTTTTTGTGCAAAATAGGACGGTAATGATTGTGCGGATAACCGCATGGCGTAATATGTAAATGTTCCTTTTAAGAGTAACCATTTTTCGAATTTCTTTGCTGCAGAATATTTATATTTATTAATTTTTTTTTTTTTTCTCGTGTATTACGCCTGTTGTTTTTCCGGATAGTTACAACACCGGCGTTTCCTATATTTTGTGACAACAACGCTGCCTCCTTCGTGTTTCTGAAAGTGCTACCTTTTGGTCTGAAGAAATACGTATTGTAGACTGAAGAGAGGGATTAATTATTTTTTTTTTTTTTTAATAATTCTTCGATTTGTTACGCGATAACGATAATAGCTGAAAGTTCATGCAACGAAACTGGAAGTATTCGTTGGAACATTAAGCACGAACGATGGTAATCGATTATTGTAACGCAGCTATATCGTAATTATTCATGATCGTTAACGGTTGTTCGTTTCTGTTATTTCTTCAGCTTTTCGTTTTCTTTTCTTTTTTTTCCGTCTCCGTATGTAGACTGCATAACCTCCGGACGAGCATTTGTAACATGCAAAATTGTTGATACCGTCGCGTAAAAAACAAAATCAGTATTCTTTCAACTCCAACATCCTGTAGAATTGTACGCCGGTCTATAATTTTTACACCACTTCTTCGATTATAGAAATCAAATGTTTTCACAAGTATCAATCAATTTTTAAAAATGTATCAATCGATTAATAAATTATGCATGGCATAAAAAGGTTCTGTCTGTTTTTATCCTATTTGTTAATACCCATCGATAATTCATCAACAAAAATTTTCCAAACAACCATTTTCCGTTCTTATAATTCCTTAACTTATTGTTCCACGTGAAACGCATATTTTCTGAAAAATTCGCAATAATTTATCGTGTGTAATAATAAACACTTTAAATTGAACTCTAAAGCGTTATCTTTCAATTTTCCATTCTATCATAATTAATCCGATTACCACTTATCTCTAGTCACGTGTTCCAATGTCAACTGCCGAAGAAACAGTAACGTTCGTCATCCTTCTCCAAGTTCAAAGTATCAAATTATTGCAACACGTGTGGACATAGTAACGAAATAATGTATTATGATTCTAAAACAAACGTTAGATAATTAGAAATAGAATTGAATCTATTAAAAATCGCGTATAAACTATATTACATGAAATATCGTTAATAAATTGTAATATTTAACGAAGGGATAAATTCTTTATTGAAATTGAAGCTGCATCGATTTGAAATGCCCTCCAATATGTCGTGGCTGTTGCCCGATTGGCGGTTACCGGTGCAGGATCGAAAGAGAAGGGAATGCGCAGAAGCACGTGGATTTGTTTAGACGACTGTCAAGCCCCTTTCGTAGCGCATTTACAAAGTCCGTGGGGTGCTTCCGGTAAGCCCCGTAGCTGGCGGCGCTTTCCCGACAAACGATACCGGGGGCCAACGGGGGCGACAAGATCCACTGTCTACCTCCCTTCACCCTCCTCTTCACCGCGAGCCAGTGTCCCACCGTGCCGTCCTCTCCTTACCCACGGCGTTACACCTCCGATGTGGAGACAGAGACAGAGACAGAGACAGCGACAGGGGCAGGGGAGTGACGACGGCGACGATGCCCGGCGAAACGAGCGATGGAGGAGGGGAAGACATCAACGGCGGACAAGGCCGCCATATTGAATCACTCTCGTTAATTTTTGCGCAGAGGCGGTGTGAATTTTTTCTCCTTGCGCGGAAGGTAGCTGCTCAAGGTTGTGTCTGAGATTCACGATCGTGACGATCGTTTTCGCGGTTACCGTTGGCACGCGTCATCCTTACGGTCGAGTCGTGTATTGTTTTCGTGTTGTTACACGGACCAGGTAGAGCGAGGATACGGATAAACGATGCGCGGGTATGCCAGACGAGAAAGATTCACGGAAACATGCGGAAATCGTGCGTGTATGATCGCGAGGCAGTGAAGTGTGCTCGTGATAGGGAGGGACACTCGAGAGAAGTGAAGTGTATGCGTACACTGACTGCGGTATGTGGTGTGCGCCATGTCATTGTACGTAAGCGATAGTATAGAGTAATATATCGTAGTGGAGTGGAGTGAAGTGGAGTGGAAAGCGACCGACCGTCTTGCCTGCCTAACTGTCTGCCTAACAGCGTGCCTGCCTGCTTGGTTGTCTGCTGCTTATCTACCGCTCATTCGTTTGCCCGCTTTGTGTATAATTGACTTGTATGTCAAAGCGATTTACACAAATTCGGACCAACTTTTGATTGACCTCCTCTCAGGTACGTGTGCCTTCCTGAACGCGGCAGGCGTAGGCGTGTGTGGGGGTCAAAACACTCCGTGCATCGTTCCAGAGAAGGTGCGATTATCAATGTAGTAGCAAATATGTTGTGCACGCGGAAACATAAAGAGTCGCGTGTCGCCGTGTCGTGTGAGCTGGCGTCACACGTCGCCAGCCAGCGTTCGTGTACAGCTCGTTCGACACTGAGCCACTGATATTTTCAGTCGCACGCCTGATTAATTGCCATCGAATGATTTTGACTTTTTTTTTTTTCCCCCCCCCTTCTTCCATCATCGAATTCTCATATTTTCGTTGATGATCTAACGGAATTGCGCTGATGATTTATTAACGTTACCGAAAACAATAAAACATAGGATGTTGAATTCTTATGAATCAGTGTTACACGATTATGTTACATTTGTTACTTTTTTATTATTTACTTTTTTGATTGTACGCACGTGTTAGTTTAATTTTCCCCGAGTATAGGCGATGATGTATTATTTTTATTTTACAATCGAATAATTTAGTCGAGTTTTCGGTAATTTATTAATAAGATTGACTTGCCGATTTATTGTAACTGTGCCGTACGTTTATTAGGTTAGGAAGAAAGTACAAGATTGTCGTAGGTCGCTTTGGGATTAGCGAACTACTTTGCGGACTTTGTACCATTTATTTTTATTTGTAACGTTTCGATTTAACATAGGAGAGAACGAAAATATTGTTAAAAATAATACAGCAAGTTATTATAACGAATATCTCGACATTTTTAGAAGAAATATACATATATATATATAGCTACGTGAAATCGTTATTTTACATTTAACGAAAAAAAAAAAAAAAACAGGCATTAATGTTATTACATATGATTTACTCTTACATATTATTTCTCTATAGACCCGATAGTAAAACCATGAAATATGAATGAAAAATGCTGTGACATCAATTCAAGAGTTTAGAGATTCTATACCGTCACGTGATCTGGAAAGTGTGCAAGGCGGGAGATCCGAGAGAAACTCCGTGAACTAGTTAATTCTTTTGCATTAGGAGGATCTGGAAACGTGCTTACATGAGATAGCGATATTTGGAAAAAAAAAAAAAGAAAAAGAAAGAAAGCTTATTTGTCAAAGCAATCCTTCGACGTATCAATATGTATATAAGGATGAGAAAAGTATGTAGTAAATAAAGTCGTATTACCTAGAGGTCGCGCTCGGTTTCTTGATAAAATAGTAATTACGAGATGCGTGGACGATATCAAATACGTTGCAAAAACATTGCAACTCCTTCGTCCCTCCGGTCGGGAAGGCCGGCAGTGGGGACTCCGTCGAAAAATCGATTTCCCGTAGGGCATAAGGGTGCGGGAGGAGTGAGGGAAAGGGAGAGAAGTACGGAGACGAAATTCGGGAAAATCCGCAGAGAGAGAACGAGAGAAAGAGGAAGAGTGGGAGGGAGGCGGAGAGAAAGAGAAAGAGATTGGTTTCTAGCCCGTTCCGATGCCGCTCGTGTGGGTGAGTGGCTAACTCGTGTGGTAGGGGGTAGACCGCCGACGGGGTGAGGGGAGAAATAATTAATGTGCGACCGTACCTCTCCCCTCGCGGTACAGGGCACCCCTCTCCCCCTTCCACAGTCTTGTACCGCTACGCTTAGCTGCCATTGTGCCGAGACGCCACTTCCGAAGCATCAAATTCAATTCTTCGATTTCGTACCGCCACTTCCTTGCGAAAATTTCGTGAAAGAGAGAAAGCAAAGGGCACGCGGCATATTGTGCTGCCGGCGGCTTACTAAAGCGCGCCAATATTTGCCTCGTGTACGATCTCGAAGAACATATATTCTTCTTTCAACGTCTTTGAATTCCACGGAGGTTAGGTTAGGACATTGCTTCCGTGGATATCGGCCGATTGCCTTGCAAGCGAACACGATCTTTTATCGCGCGTTTTAGCCCGCGAGTTGATCGCGTTACCGGTGGTGCTACTGTGTTGTGATTGCGTCCTTCGCAAGCTGAGACGGTTGCTGCTCGAAATAAAGAGGGAAGAGCACGATGCTCCGGTGTATATGAACGGAATGCTCGAACGGAGATTTTGGTAACCCAGTTATTTTTATTCCGGTGAATCTTTTCTATCGCTTTCAAATCACGGCATTGCGAAATGCTGTCTCACCGTTCGTGTCGTCTTCTTTGTAGTGTTTTTTTCCCTAACGTATACACGCTCGCCGTGTCATTATTATTAAAATCTATTCGATTGTAATGAATCAGATAAATCTTAGTTATAAATACGTTCCTACGTTTTTATAGAGTTGCTGCATTTGAAAGAATGGAAGCCATGGATTTGGACGGGGATGCGGTAGTGGACTTGAGTGTTAGGTAAACTGAAACAAACCTCGATTTTTCCCTCTTCTTTTTTTTCTCATTTTCAATTCAGTGAAAATACCACTGCACAAAGACACATTGTTCAGAACTCTGTCGGTATAACGTTATTGTTGTTTACGTATTTGCGATAATAAATTTGGCGAATTATTGTGTATTATAATCGTTAAAAATAGAAATAAATAATGTGTTAGAATATTTTATAACACTGTTTTTAAAACTAGTATTGACTACCACTGATTGTAAGTACAAGTTCTTACATCAAAGTAGATTATTCTTTATTTGAAGATAATGAAATTCTTTATATTTTTGACATATGATTATTTTGACATTCGACATATCAAGCCACATATTGTTTTCTTTAATAAATTATAAACTTTGTCATCATGATTTTTGTCTCTATGTAATATATGTTTTCAGCAGCAGTGGTAGAAGAAATTCTCCATCGATCACTATTAACTCTGGTGATGTAGGAGTTCCATTAGATTTAGGTGTTCATTTTTCTTCGAGTCCGAATGTGGACAGCAACATACCAGAAGCACGTAATATTCAAAATGCAGCAAGAGGCATTTTAGCTCCCAAGTCTGGAGATGATAGGAAAACACGCCGTAATCTTAGACCTAGAATTGAAATAAGTTATGCAGAAAGTCCTGATGAACGTAGAATAAATGGTTATGTGAATGGAAATGCAGACAGCGATGAAGGTTAATTATAAAAATAGCATATTTATTTATAGTTTCAGTATCATACTCTGATTATGTAACTTAATACTTAATAACATTAAAAAATTTGTATTCATTAGGTGATATGCCTCCTTTGCCTCCAATAAAAGAGTTGTCATCAGATGAATTGGCTGAACGTGAGAGGACACTTAGAAAATTAAGGGAGGAACTTAGATCTGAGGAAATGAAATTGGTATTATTGAAGAAATTAAGGCAATCTCAACAACTGAAAGAAAACATTGCTGCTGTACCCAAAGTACCCAGTAAATTACCACCACCAGTTACAGTACAACCAACTCCTCATAGGTGAAAGTTTAATTAAATCGTGTTCTGTAAAAATATTCTAATAATCGTTAATATTTGTTTATCGAGGTAATATTCTGATTTTCAGTCATAGGACAAACAAAGGACCACCAGCTTCGCTTAAAGGACAACCTGCACCAAGCAGAAGCAGTAGTTTACATGCTCCACCACCTGGAATGTTATTGCCACCTACAATTGGTCGAAGTTCTACTTCTAGTACTGGAATGCCACCTAACATGGTCATACCACAACCACCTCATCCTAGGGGCAGGCCACCTAGTGCAACACCAAATGTATCAAATTATCATGCACCTGCAGATAGAACTGAAAGGTCCACAAAAGATCCAACACCCACTCCAGCACATCAAGTAAGTAAGGTACAAAATGAAATATTCCTTATGTACATACAATTTTATAATTAAATATTACTTAAATTGTTGCAATTATATGTATATATTATATTTTACAAATACTTGTTTACATTGTTTGTGAACTATGTAAATAACCATAATTGTGTTTTTGTAAACACAAAGCTGCTTCTTGGATCTCAAGAAAATAAAACCACCGCATCCTTAAGCACACCTGTGATTTCAGAGCAGGTATATCCACTAGTCAAAGTATATGTTTAGTCTCTCGTCACTCTGATTCTTTATTAAACATCATGCTGACTTTCTCTTACCTTCCTAATCATATATTTCTAGTTTCTATATTTAACCCACTTATACTTCCATTTTCCTTCCTACCTTCTTTCTTTCTATTTTTTCTTTTCTTTATCTATTATTTATTGTAACATTAATATTTTATTTTATAGAGAACTTACAATCAATTCATTAGAGATTTTATCGTTTCCGTGTATTTAATATTTATTTCTGAAACTGTAGGAGAGACCAAGGGATGATAACCAGACTCCTGCACAACGTCAGGCGGCTGCTAAGTTGGCTTTAAGAAAACAACTTGAGAAGACTTTGTTACAAATACCACCTCCGAAACCTCCACCACCGGAGATGCACTTCGTGCCAAATCCGTCTAATACCGAATTTATATACTTGGTGGGTCTAGAGCATGTAGTTGATTTTATCACTAAGGAACCCGCTATTCCACCACCTCCGGAACCATTCGAATGTACTCAATGTAAAACGGATTTTACACCTGTGTGGAAATGGGAGAAACCCGTAACTGGTGGCAAAAAAGAAGGTCCACGAGGACAACATGCAACTTTCCAAAGACCTCCAGCAGGTCGTGACCCTAGGGTCATATGCGAACATTGTGTGACGACCAATGTTAAGAAGGCTCTTAAAGCAGAACATACTAATCGGTATATAATTTACCATTTATAAAATAGAAATTTGATAATATGTTTTGCTACGATAATTAACATGGTAAATGTATATTTAGGTTAAAGACAGCGTTCGTAAAAGCACTGCAGCAGGAACAAGAAATAGAGCAGAGGTTGGCGCAAGCAGCGTGTCCAAGTCCAGATCCTCCAGCTCCAAAACCAGTTCCTAAAGCGGCTACTCCTACGAGAAGAGTAGCAACACCACCAGCCCCCCCATCACAAGTTCCACCGGCACCAACGCTAGCACCAACTCCACCAGCACCGAAATTACAA
The DNA here is from genome assembly GCA_002201625.1 of Euglossa dilemma. NCBI lineage: Eukaryota > Metazoa > Arthropoda > Insecta > Hymenoptera > Apidae > Euglossa > Euglossa dilemma. The sequence continues at coordinate 1,665,676 of NIJG01000011.1, read as the reverse complement.
GATCATCCTCTGGTTAAGTTGGCAGAAAGTGGAAAGTTCAGCTCACATCACGCTGCTGCAGCTGCCCTACAGCAACAATTGTTCAGAGGTAAATTCAGGATATTGCTCTGATTAAAAGTTTATACGTTGTATGTTAAAAATAAATACGATTGATTTTATTTTCAGAATTGGCAAAAAATCCTGTGCCAGGTTTGCCACCTCATCAACCCCTTCCTGCTCACATGATGCCACCATTTACTTCGATATTATATCCTTATCAATTAGCAATGGCACAAGCTGGTGGAAAAGGTCTTGCAGAATTACAGCGACAAGCAGCAGACTTGCAACGTCAATATTTGCTTGATATGATTCCGTCGCAAGCATCTCAGGCGCAGGGTAACCAAGCTCCACCACGCGCTCATCCACACAATTGGAAAACGTAACCGAACGCATTTAAGGATCGAACAGTAAATGCAAATAAATGAAACTGCAGAGCTGTGTTAGAGAATATTGAGAAGCAATGATACTCGTATTCTTTCTCCAGAACATCGTACTAAATAAAAATCTTTAATGAAGTGTGATGAATGTCACATTTTCATAACATTGCTAGGATAATGTACCAATTAATATATGATTGGTATCTTTATTTACAAAGTGAAGCTCAAACTTGGAACAATGGGACAAGACACTTCCTGTATTATTGTGAAAATGGGAAATTTTAACCATCATTTTGTGAATATGCATTAATGTGTGAGTGTGAGTTTTGATTGTTACCCGGAAGGTTCGACGTTTTATCGTTTCGAAGAACCTAAGCTTTCAGTTGTAATACACGAATGATAATTACCGTAATTTTCTTGGTGGTTTCAAAGAGAGAAAACGAAAGGATGTTCACGATTTAATCGAAGGCCAGCATACAAAAGATTTCTTTGATTGGTTTTTTAAAAGATCAGTACATTTTTGTTTTGTTTTGGATTACCCTATGTTGGTATTAACTGTACTGTGAAGGAATAATAGGTGAATGTCAATCAATTGGAGTAAGTGCATAATAACTCGGACGCACATAAATGAATATAATTGCTTCAATTATTACATTATATATATTATATCTACATAAAGAACCAAGTGGACATTTATAAGGCACTAAGGACAGTAATAAGTGTTATGCGATTATAAAAAATTGATTGATTAACAATAGTAGTGATAATCAGAGAGTGAACGGAAGAAAGAGAGAGTGAGAGGGAGAGAAAGAGAGAAAGCGCGCACGCATAAATACGTGCGTAAAACAACAAAGTTGAAAAAAAAGTGGGATCTTTTTAGGCCCTTGATAATTATAGTTAAGTCAATCTTTGTCGCTGGTTTGAATCATTTTTTTAACCATCGGCGGTACCTGTACTCTGTGTATATCTCTTTATTTTCTTCAAACTATGAGTATTTTTAAGGCGGTTATAATAATTGAGAAAAAAAAAGAGAAAGAGCGAGAGCAAGAGCGAATGAGAGAGAAAGTTGTAGACTACTGATGAAAGAAAAAGGGAAAAAAGCAAATGATCTTTGTAAGAAAATGTGTGTCACTGATATAGTCAGCAAAAAACGAATGTGGGTGTGATAGTAACGTTTTTCTTTTTTTCTTTTATTTCTTTTTTTTT
>NIJG01000011.1:1637140-1663868 GCA_002201625.1 Euglossa dilemma | reverse complement strand
ATATATGTATACGTATATATGTATATATTTTATATATATCTATATGTGTGTATATATGTATGTATATATACATATATATAATATATATGAAATATATATCTATATATATAAAATCTATTATACAAAAAATGGAAGAAAGAAGAAAAGGAAATCTGTCGATTAAGATGTAAATTATTAATGATAGCGCGATTGATTTCATGTGTCACATTGATGTAAAAGTATTTAATGAATTTAAACAGGTCGTATGTACCCGAAGTTTTTCCCAAAGGAAGAAACAAAAAATCGATTAAGTGGCAGATCGCCGAATTTTTATGAAATCCTCTCTTCTGAAAAAAAAAAAGGACAAAACGAAAAAAAAAAACTTATCTGCACCTTAAAGAAAGAAAAAAAAAAAAAAAGAAAGAAAGAGTTAAAACAAAATCTCTCCGGCACACATCCCAAGCAATACTTATTACCACCCCCACTCTAAATAATCTGATTTTTCATTAATTACTGGCTAACCAACCGATCTTGGTCACAATTTCCGAATCACTAAATATATAGTTAACTGTAGTCTTGATATTTCTCGGTATATGATACAAGTTAATAAACTAAAAATAGCATAATCAATCTCTCTTTGTACTACGTGATAGATTTTGAACTCATACTTGATATACATGTACACCGTAATAAGTCTATCGATCGCATAATAGATCAAGATCTGTGTTTTTTGTGTAAGAGAATCGAAGTAATATCATCGTTGTCAATTGTCATTTTTGCCAGGGCGCTACCGTTGTCATCCTCCTGATCGTAAAGAAAGAAAAAAGAAAAAAAAAAAAAAGGAAAAAAATAGAAACGAAAAAAAGCGGGTTTATTCGTATTTTATCGTCACAACCAATGCGAAGCGAGGGAGTGCGTGGTCTCTTAACGCAAAGCAATTCTGTACGACCAATATGTTAATTTAACTATCGTATGTTATTAATTAACCGTCACATGTATATATATGTTCGTCTTTGAAATCTTTGCGAAATTTTATTTTCCCTGAAAATTTCGGTGGCAGGTGAAATGGGCTGTTCGTTTTTCTCTTTATCATCGCGTGAGATTGTAATAATTGAAATACTTGCGTTTTCTCGCCAGCCTCCCTTTCTTCATGACAAATGTGTACTGTTTAATTGATCGAAAAAAAAAAAAAAAGGGAAAAAAAGAAACAAACGAATGAAAGAAAATAATGCACACAAATGCATCGTCACTTCTACGACTGCCGTAAATCGCGTAAGATGTTTCGTGTGATCGACGATTCGTCGAATTGTAGCCGATCATCGATTACGTTCCTCCGAAGACGAATCTTGCGCGAAAATGGGAAAACGTTCAAAAAAAAAATATTGCATTTTTTTCAACGCGAAACGAGGGTTCACGAAAATGAACGAATAATGCAAAAAAAAAAAAAAAGAGAAAAAGTAACTACGTTTCTTCCTATCTTCCTTTCTAGTCTTGTCTTTCACCTATGCATGGTGCTGATTTAAGAACTGAAAGCACTATCAAGTGCGAAAGTATAATTTTATATTCTAAACACGATGGAGAAAAGAGAAAATAATGAGAAAAAAAAAAAAGAATAAAAATGGGAACTGAAACTTTTTTTTCTACTCGAAGAAAATACGAAGGAAAATAAAGCGAACGAGGAATTTACTTAGTTCGACGCAGGGCGGTAGTGTGAAACAAATGAAACGAGAAACAACAAAGAAAATGAAATAAGTCGAATTTTCGATCTAATATAGGTAAAGCAATATAGAACTTCGAACATCACGGAATAATATTCTGTATAACATATTTGGGAAAAAAACACGAGGAAATTCTCTAGGCGGAAATTTTACGTCCAAAGACAGAAAAGAAGAAATGAAATTGAATTCGTATTAATTCTATCTTTAAGTCTGGCTACCTGACGAGAATCTCTGCCCCCACAATTTATAGGATTAGTAGTTTTAAAAAGTACAGATTACCGAATACTCTGGAGACTACACGAATAAAGCTTATCAATGATTGTATCTAGAGTGATGATTTATTTGTACTTTCGAAACGTTGTCAGCTTTTAATGTTACATGTAAAAGAAGAATGAAAAAAAAAAAAAAAAAAGTTACTGGGAAAAAAAAAAACCAAATCCGTCGAAGAGAAAAGATTTTTCTCGAATCTTCAGCGTTGTGTCATTTTCGTGCGTTTCGATCGACGAAACATTTAAATGTGTAAATGTGTAACTTGTTGAATTACCTGTGTTACGTCTCGTCTATCGCTTGGATAGTAATCGCGTAACTCGAACACATTCTCAATAATCGTTAAGATACAAGCGGCGGATTAATGGCCTGCGATCGTTTAGCCTTTAGGAGGTACCATTAATTTTTTACTATGTTTGTACATTGACCTAAGAACGCTCAAGAATTTCATCATTACAAACTCTGCTACTCCTTTTGTTCTTATTCTTTTTTTCTTTTTTTTATTGATCTTTTCATTTTCTGTACATGGACACGTTCTTAATCATCGAGCCATTATTATAGAGATATTAAACAATATGGCTCCCCTCTATTGGTTCTTCTCTGCATCGAATCCGCCATGCCGTCCTCTATGTTCGACGTATCGCGATAGAAAAGAAGCACGCGAGTTTTTCACGGGTTCAGGTACGATTTATCGCATGCGTCTCTTGGCGTCTCGCACTGCCCTATCCGGTGCGAAATGTAACGTGGCAAAAAATGAAACGGGGACCAGTTTAGCGGGTCGAAAGATAAGCGCTATATTTAGAAACTCGACGTAAAACTTTCAACTTATGCAAGATACGATTGAGTTAGGCTACGCGAACTTAACACTCCTGTGCCCCCCTCGCGTTGCTATTTTCTAAGCGTTTCGTTTCGTTTCCTGATTTATTATCGTCGCTTAATAAACGTGCCATCAAAATTATTGCCATTGTGTCGCGTGGAGAAACGTATCTTCCATTCGTATACTCTCTCTATCTTATTATTTCCGATTATAAGTTTAGAAAGTTTATAATAACTTATTGTCATGCTTCTTTACGCTTTGCGAGAATATTCTGTGTCCCCGTTAGTCGCGAGGAACGAGGACTTGGAAACGTAGAGAATGGATGTTAAATTTGCTTCTTTTCGTTAAATTCGGCCAGGCATTTCTTGAAGTGTTTTGAGCAAAATGGATACAACGTCGGATGGTCACAGGTTCGACAGGCTGCCGCGAGATGCGAACAGCATCGCAAGCTTTCACGGCAACAGGATGCCCATAACTCAGGACCAGCTGCAGCGCAATTGTAGCAATAACAGTCACCTAGAAAAGGTAAAAAGAAACATTGAAATGCAGATGAAATTTGTGCAGCATTTATTAACCGATCTTCTGTTCAATAAATCGTTGGAGAAATTGAAAATTTATGCGAATCAATGATAATGTCAATGAACCCTGGGTCAATGATACTTTAGATGCAAGTTCCTCGTGAATAATGCAAAGCGTTAATAATAGTTAAGTTTTACTAGGTTAGTTAAAGAATTTTATTATTTAATGCAATATTTTATTTTAATTTCCTAATTTGTGATATAATTTAAACTAGGTTTCTGTATCAGTATGTTGGATAGTGTTAGATAACGTCTAAACGTTTAAAAAACATCTTTTGGGATTGTCAATCTTTTGTAACTTGTCTTACGTAAACAGGTATATTCTTCTTATAGAGTAATTTCTTACTTGAATTTTTCTGCCTATTCTTTCATCTCAATTACGATCCATTGCTATTTCGTTACTCACGCAAGACGCTTACATCATAGGATATTTGACTCCGTATGTTAAATAACCGTAATGCGAAAGGGGGAAAAAAGGAGTAGAGGTAAAGCGTATCACGTATCATATACACCGCACGTGCGTATTTTTTACGTGCAAACTGGTCCAGAATCGAGACGAACCGCTGATCCTTTCGACGCATCTCGTTCGATGACAAAACGCGCGTTTTTGTCCCCGTATAACGATATCCATTTATCATCGAATTTTTAACATCGTTTATAATCGATGCAAATCTCAACGAAGAGATAGAAATGTACAGTATAGATGGTAATTAATCTTTCGTTGACCTTATATTTTTATGCTAGTCAAAAGTTTCATGGTAACAGATGACTCGATGTTTTATCTACATTAGATAACTGAAAATTAATATTAATTTTATCAATTGTTACTGTATAATTTGTTAATTATTCATGAATTTCGAGCAAGAAATACAAATATTTAATACCTTTCTTTAACATATGAATTTTTTACTCTTGATTTCGCAATCTTTTGTATATTTCACATAATCAAAAGAGGAAAAAGATAGATGTTACAAGAAATTGTGTCGGTTGCCAATTCTTCGTGGTTACATGCTGGTTACAAGGTAATTAGATTTGCACGGAAAGATTGCACATGTCCTCTGTACGTAATAACGATTCACTCACTAAATCGCTATTGCTCTGCATGTTGAGTAGTGAAAGGAGGGACACGAGATGCTACAAATGCTCGGCTGATACAAATTATCGAGGACTATAAATGCAGCTCCCTCTAGGGAAAAGATTGCAAGGACACGCATGGTAAAAGTAATGTTTATATTTTGAATTACAACGTAACCGTGAATTCCGTGAAAATATCATTTCTTTAGCATAAAGAAAATTTTTATTTTTATTGCTCTGGATAAACTAGCGTACAATTGAAACTGTTTCTGCGAATAAGATTATCTGCTGGTCAAATATTCTTCATTACCGGTGAATTAGTTACATGTTTTCACTGAAAGGTTATCTTCTTTGATATATTCTTTTAAGTCGATTCCATGTTAGATTTTAATGATTACAATATTCGCGAAACTACAAATGTTTCTTTTAATAGAAAAATTGAATATGCCAGTGAAATTATTTTCTAGCGATAAGTGGTAAAAGTGTTATGCTTGTTTCTTTAATTGCAGGAAAAGTGATTTATCGCGTCTTCGTGAATCGCTATTAGGAAGTATATTTAATCGAACTTCAATCGCTTTCTACTTGATTCAGTGGAATCCAATAGAGTGCATCTCATTCGTGAATGCACGCTCTCCGGTAACAATATGCAAACAATGCAGGTAGGAGTGGCTTTAATATATGTACTGATTATTTTTAATAAAACCTTGCGAAGCAAAGTAGATGATTTGAAGTAGTTGTTATTTATTAGTGAAAGTATGTTGCCAGGCCGGTATCCAAGTCTTTAACCGCGAAGGGTTAATGTTACATTGCTTAAAATAATTAGGATCAGCTGGTGGAATACTTTTACAAAGAAAATTACAAGCACCGTCACGTTATCCACGGAATTTCTTGCAAGAAAAGGTAAAAAACTAAAGATTCTTAAAAAACTGAAAAAAGTATCAGAAATTTCGTATTTTTTTTTTTTTATTGTCATTAAACACCTTGTTACATTTAACATTTTCAGGTCTCCTAAATTTTGGTGGTATATTAATTATATCCAAAGGAAAATGAAAAGTTCGACCTCGATTAATTCATTCAAATTCAAGATTCACGTTTCGCTAGATTTTTCGTGTTTATAGTAGACATTAAACTTTCTCTAAAATTCGTTAAAAAATCATCAGAGTTTACTTTCTTCGTTACTCTGTATGACCCTGCGATTACCATAAGCTATACACGCGTGCATTTCCAAAGTAAAAGCATGGACGTTTCCCAACCGGTACAAGCATCATTTTCGAGAAAGTGATTTATCGCTGAATGGTAAATACAGGCAAAGGCGAAAAAATCACAAAGCGACATCGTTCGATCAAACGTTGAATCTAATTTGCAGATTAACGCTCTCACGCGGTGGTCTGCATTTAACGTGGGGAAACAATGTCTGGGAGTGGCTATGTCAAGGTCAGAATCTCTATTGTGCATCGCAGAAAGCGGTATCTTTCGATAACAGTGGCTACTATCATTCTATCGGAATGCAAACATGCATTTATGCAGCGATTTTACATTGTATACATGTTCACGTGCTGGAGAGTGTATGTGCATGAAATTTTGAAATTCTTGTACGATTACCTTGAGGACAATCCACGGATCGTCTGGCCTCGGCTCTTCTGCATTCAAGACCTTCCTCGCCTTTTGGGCAAGACGAGAACGACTCCTCGATCGAATTTTCACCAAGTATTGCGTTAATCTGAAAATCGATCAATCAACTTCATTGCATCCAGAGAATAAGAGAATACAATATATTATACTTTACATTGAGCATGAGTCTCGTAAATTATACATTTTTTAATATTTCATTTTATACAATTGTTCGTTTAATTGTAAATAGAAAATATTAATTTAATTTTCAATTAGAATATAAGTATTCTGAATTAAATTTGAAATAGTGAAATAAAAGATCAAAAAATGTTTTTTTGAACTTTTATTGCTGGTAGATTTTTAAGATAATATCCAGATAGAAGTATGTTAGAATGGAAACATATTAATTGTAACTTGTGAGTTTTAGATAAAACGTCGGTCATAGCATATTCGTTAGAATTCTGAAATATACAATTATTCTGGAATCACATAAGCGTAGGCATTCTTCGTTTACAATTTTTGTTACGCAACAAAAAGTGGCGGTATTTTTATCAGCGAGCTAATTCAGATTTGCGTGTTTAGACTGCTCGCATACATTTTTCGTATTTTCGGTGTAAAAATCAGTTTGATTCGTAAAATTACGATAAACATTCTAAAATTTCCATGTGTATATTTAAAAATTTGTATTACGTTTCCTAAAAAATTGTTACAAAACGATCGTGACATACAACCGATCATCACCCCCTCTATCGTATAGGACTTTATTTGATTTTTGTGAAACTTCTTTTAAATATTTTTTAACGTGTTCCATGCTTTTTGAAAAAAATATATCAGTGGGTTATAATTTTTTAAAGCTCACTCGTTTGAACGCGCCTGGCTTCGAAAACATTTTGACTAATTTCGCTAATGCGTTCTCCTCCGTAACGCTGGTGACATTTTCCTGGCAACGGTAACCGGTCAGAATCAGGAACGAGCAACAAAGGAGCAGCAACGCACCGCGAGAACACATCACGCCGTCATGAATACACGCGCGACGAAAAAGGCTCACACCTCGTCCTGGGTAATTTGAAATTGCGACTGATGGTCAGGTGGTAGAGAAGCGCACCGACAGTTTGACTTCGCTAACGTTTTATCTCATGGAGGGGATATCCTACATTGCAACACAAACACGACATGGAATAGAGTCGTTTAAATTAAAGGTCGCGATTAATCTCTGAAACTCGTATTCAAATTTTTTCATACAAACCCACTTAATTAACCATTTATTTTTGTAACAAACGGTTTCAGTTTATTTCTAACAATTTAATTTGTGTTTTTGAAACGTTACACATTAAATTGTGTGTACATCGTATGAAATGTAATAATTAGAAACTTGTTTTATGTAAATTTATCACGCTTTTCAATTGGACTTAAATCGTATTATTTTAATAATAGTTGAAGTTTCTCTGATTACATTTTAATCTTTCATTTCTGTTGTAACGAAAGTACAATTGAAAAGTACGCGTTTTATGCGCGAATCATCAATATTGTTCGTTATCCTACAATAAATTATTAGTGCATAATATTTCTTTGGAAATAACTAGTATATCAATGTTGTATAGAAAAATTGTATAGTTCTGTTATTTATGCAAGGTGAATTCATTCATATTAAATGAAGAAAAGGTAAATGTGTTTATATTCTATCACGTGATGTCATTCAGTCTTACCACTACTGTAGTATTTTTATTCTCTAAAATCTAGGGAATATATATTTAAATTTTAAAAAGTTTATTTATTTATAACTATATTATTATTGTTATATTTCTGGTCTCTGTATACGGTAAAATATATTAATATAATATTGATTTACTATTTAAAATAATAAGTTACTATTTATAATTATTATTGAATATTGTTATTAATAACTTATCGAAACGTTGAATAACAAACAAAATTGATCAAATTTTGTATATGATATTTATTTTATATATTTATATGCTTTCTATTTTTGAATCATTTTAAGTTACCACTTTAAAGTCAATACTCTGAAAATAGAAAAACGATATTTCCCTAGTTTTAGTTAGATTGCAATTCTAACGAAGATAATGATATATTGTTCACTATTGTGGTACATAGAAAATATTAAAATGAATAATGTCGATACACATGTAAATTCATTTTATAATCGAAATATCAATTCTATGTGCCTGCAAACGAAGATTCTCTGTATGTGTACAAAAAAATGTCAAGCAATAATGTAGAAAATGTCGCGTTACATATGTATGTAAACATTACGCAATAAGCGGTTTCCAGGGGAAACGCATCTGACGAGACACCGCAGACTTGTAAATTGAGTTGTGATTGCAATTACGCTGTTTGAGACAGTGACCTGGCTTCATTGCAAGTGTAATTCAATTCCCAGCGCGAAGTTAGTGACCGTGTCTTATCACGGCTGGAGATTTTACCCGTGAAATGTCAAAATGGCGTCTTCGCAGGACGCTTGGTATCTATCGTTATTAGGACTAGCAGAAAACTTTCGAACCTCGAGTCCGCCAAATATTAAATCATGTATACAGTGTTTGCAAGCTGTTTTCAATTTTAAACCACCTCCGAGAGTTGAAGCACGTACTCATCTTCAACTTGGTAATATCCTTCTTACGCATACCAAAAACATCGATTTGGCGCGGTCTCATTTAGAACAAGCGGTCAGTTGAAATATAATTTGTATTTTAATTACATTTTATTAATTGCTAAATGTTATCTTTTATCATTATTATACACTTTCTCTAAAAACACCATAGATCTGCTTATCTTGATTCTAACCTTTCTTTTTATTTTGGTACCATTGCTAATGTAACATACGAAATTATTAAAGATCTGTTGTTGTCTTAATCGATATACTTAGGTAATGATTGCGTGTACTGTAAATATGATTATATCAATAGATATATAATATTGACATTACATTTTAGTGGCGGTTGAGTCAAAATATAAACACTTTTGATGATGTTAAGTTTGAGGCAGCAAGTGTAGTTGCAGAACTATATGAACAACAACAACAACCAAATCTTAGTAAACCAATATTACGGAAGGCCATAGAACTTTCACAGCACAACGTATATTGGCATTGTAGACTTATTTTCCAACTTGCAGTACGTTACTAATAATTGTAACTAATGTCAGTAATTAAAAGTGTGTGAAATAATATTTTCATATTTCAGCAAATACATGCATCGGAAAAAGATTTTGTTGCAGCTAGTAGTTTACTTGCAGTAGGTGTTGATTATTCTCATATCAGCAATGCAAGTTATACAAGAGTATTATTCTTATTGAGCCGATGTATGCTTTTATTGATAGACAAAAAGTTTACTGAAGTTCATCCCCTTTTAAATTCAGCTGGACATCATGTTGAAAATTGGCAGGGTAGTCCACATCAAAAAGAATATTTAAAAGTATATTTTTTGGTACTTCAAGTCTGTCATTATTTAATGGCAGGACAGGTAAGCGATGAATAATGTTATTTTAATATTATAAATTGATCTAAATAATTCTTTCATTTATCTTTAACAGGTTAAAAGTGTAAAGCCATGTTTAAAACAGTTACAACAAAGTATACAAACAATAATGTCTCCTAGCTGGCCAGCAGATGAAATAGTCACAGGTTCAAATATTGGAGATATGTTTATATGGATGCCAAAGGACCATTTATACGTTTTGGTTTATTTAGTAACAGTTATGCATTCGATGCAAGCTGGCTACATGGATAAAGCTCAAAAATACACAGACAAAGCACTAACACAAATTGAAAAACTAAAAAGTAAATATTATATCTTATTATCTTAATAATTCTATTATAATTTTATAATGTAATTAATATTTATATTATTCTACAGTTGTTGACAACAAACCCATACTTTCTGTTTTTCAACTGATGCTATTGGAACATATAGTAATGTGTCGACTAGTAATGGGAAATAAGAGTGTAGCTCTTGCTGAAATATCTCAAGCCTGTCAACTTTGTAGAAGGCAACCAAGGTTACTTCAGGGTCATAAGCCACAGTTACATGCTTTATTGGGACTATATGCAATGTCTATGAATTGTATGGAAGCTGCAGAAGCACAGTTTACAGCTGCTTTGAGAGTAAGATAAGAAACAAATAAAATACTGAATATAACTTTCATGATATTATATAAAATATTTTTTTACAGACATCACAAGAACGGGAATTGTGGACGTTTGCAAACTTAAACTTAGCTATAGTATATCTTAGGACGAAAAGAGATGCAGATTTAGGTGCTTTATTAGAACGAATAAATCCTGAGTCTTTACCATCTCATTCACACTCTTTAAGGGCAGCAGCATATTATGTTCAGGGTCTTCAGGCATTTTTTGGAGCAAGATACAACGAAGCAAAGTACAAATTAGTAATTCAAATATTTTTCTAGAAAGATTAAAAATAACTAAAAGTATAAATATATTTATAGGAGATACCTTCGGGAAACGCTAAAAATGGCCAATTCCGAAGATTTGAATAGACTTACTTCGTGTAGTCTTGTACTTCTGGGACATATATTTCTTTCCTTAGGAAATAGTAGAGAATCTATGAACATGGTTACACCTGCAATGCAGTTAGCTTCTAAAATACCTGACGTTCATGTACAATTATGGGCTACCGCTATACTTAAAGGTACGTATAAATTTGATTATATTCAAATGGAGAACACTCCATTTTCAAATAAATAACATTTGTTGATGTCATTATCATTACTATCATATATTACTATCATTTGTTGATAGATTTGTATAGAATTTGTGGGGATCCAAATCGTGAAAGTGAAGCATATCAAATGCATTGTACGTTTTCACAAACGCTTTTGAAAGATCACTTCCAAAGTACACAGATGGGTGAACATACTCTTATACAATGGACTGATGGACCAGTCCCTGCCTTGCCGAGTAATCCACCACCTTCGACATCACAAGCAATTCTTTAATAACATCCAAAAACTCAATAGCTTGTATGATGGAAATGTGTAAAATATTTGGTGGAGCACAGAAATGTGTTAGGTTTGTACAATTTTGTTATCAGAATGTAGATTGAACAATAAAACGAGAAATAACGATAGAAACAAAATGAGGAAAACAAAGTTCGCCTAAAGGAAAGAATGAAACTAGCTGCATCGCAAAGAAGAAAATTTATTTTAATTTAGTTCCAAGAGAGCATTTAATTTTTCAATATGGATATTAAATAGTATCCAAATTCATTGTTTATTATCTAAATATTTTCAGGCAACTAAAAATCATAGACATTTTTTGCAGAGTTTCATAAAAGTTGTGTGAGAGAGTGAGAGAGAGAGAGAGAGAGAGAGAGAGAGAAAGAGAGAGAGAGGGAGAGAAGGGGTTTGTACAAACAATTTATTGTAGTCATTTTCTATGTCACAGAAATACGCAAAAAAGTGGAGATATGTATAAAATATTGATATATTTTATTATTTTGTAAATTGTAAATTATCTTGAAACTTTTTTGCCCATAAGTGTATATCTGCAAAGAAGGGAAAACGAAAAACTGACAGTGCTGTCGTTCCGAGTATCAAAGTAATCAAGTGCATCTGTCAATATAATTATCATATTACTGCACAAAGACTATTTTAAAAACCAGATAATGTTTAATTTATGCTATAAAAGTGATAGATTTTGATATGACAGAACGTTAGGAATATTTGTTGTTGGTGCTTAAATAAAAAGGAGCACATTAAAAGATATGTTAATTATTTAAGTTTTGAAAAATTTGATTTGCCACAAAGGAAATCTTTATTTTTGACCAAATTAATTTTTCTTTGTATCTCAGTTGCTCTCTAGAAGAAATTTATCCAAATGTGACATGTTAAGTATAGGAGAGTAATATAAATATTATTATTTTACATCATAGTTGACTTCATTTATATTTTTTTTTTAAATTTATAATTCATACAATTTTTTAAGTTTATATAGCACATTGGCAAGTATGTTTTAAATTATATTTTAAACAGAGACTGATAAAATTATTATGGTACAGAAATAGACAACATGAATTAAAAATACAATACATGGGTGCATTTTTCAAAAATTATAAATTTATAAATCCATAGGTCAATTCAAGTAATATTAAACCATTACACGAAAAAATATGAATCGATGAAAATAGAGGAAATAAGTATTAACAAAATATTGATAATATTTCCAATGTACTATGCTCTTAAATGACCAAAGTAGGTGTTTAAAATTTGGGCTGTGGACACAACAGAAATAATAGTATGTTCATAGAAGTGTACCCTTGTATATGGAAATATGTTGATAGGTACAATAGATTGCAGTTATGGTTTTGAGAAAAAAAAAGCGGCATATCGTATCTATCGTATGCGTGGTGCGTATCAGTTGATGTGTTTTTATTAAACAATGTATGTATGTAATGTATAATTAAAATAAACACAATCATAAATAGTATTAGATAGAGCAATATATGAGAAAGAAAAAAATAAAGGGGCCTTAATAAGTGGTAAGCTAAATGGCAAGGATGTTTTGCCTAACTCTTTGCTTTGTTTTTAAATTAAGATATTGTACATATTTTAAATAGTAAAGATAATAAAGAGTAAAACAGAAAAAAATATAATAAATTACATGCCTGTAAAAAAGTACTTTATCGTTTTCGTGTAATTATGTAATCAACATGGAGATTATATTATTTGAATTAATATTATTACCTTTGAGTCTTTATTTGTAATATTTATATGTATTTTTGGTGGTTGTACATAATATGATAAAAATTCATAATAATAAACATGTCTTACAAAAAGTGTGCTGGTATAATAAATTAGTCATTTCAAAATAGTAATTTATCAATATTTCATTGCTATTTAAAATAACTCATAACTTCATTTATTATTTTTGTTGTATTTTGTATTACAATATTAACATTTATATATAAATTACTACTATTACTAGGAATATTTACATTACTTTCTATACCATACTTGTACAGAACGCATACGTTTAATCTTTTTCTGCAATTGAAGAATTCCATACATTAAAGCTTCTGCTGTGGGGGGACATCCTGAAATACGTTTAAATGTACGTATGATAACTTTTTATTAGAAAATATGAAATTCAATATTTTATCAAATGTTACCTGGCACATATATATCCACAGGTAGAATCCTGTCACATCCTCTGACAACAGAATAACTATAATGGTAATAACCACCACCATTAGCACAGCTTCCCATTGATATGACCCATCGGGGTTCAGGCATTTGGTCATATATCCTTCTCAATGCTGGAGCCATTTTATTTGTTAGAGTACCAGCAACTATGATAACATCAGCTTGTCTTGGAGAAGCCCTAAATACAACTCCATACCTATCCATATCGTATCTTGGAGCAGCTATGTGCATCATTTCGACTGCACAACATGCTAGACCAAATGTAAGTGGCCATACTGATCCTTTACGACCCCAATTTAAAAGATCATCCAATCGTGCTACTGTATATTCAGCTAAATTGTTGGTATTTTGAAAAGGGCTATAAGGTTTCCTTTCCACTTTTTGTGGCAAAGAAGCTTTATTTTCTGTTGACATACATTTAGTCTGAGAAACTAAAGACCCAGGACATCCTGATAAGGCAATGTTATTGCGTATCAGGGATGCCAGCCCCTGATTAATATAAGCTAAAAATGAAAAAATGAAATTTGTTTATTTATGCTAATATCTTCAATATAAAATTTTATTTACGTTTTTTTATATAATTATGTTTATTATATATATCATGATACTAATAAAGAAAAAATAAAAAACTGTTTTGTAGTAACATCAAAAGTTATATTTTATACATGTGAGGTTATGAAATGTGTTGCAATAGAATTTGAAAGCATAAACTATATGCTAGTGCATAAAAATAAAGTTAATTTGGTTAAAATTTCAACATCTTATGCAACACAAACTATTAGACAGAATCGGCTTCAAAATTAAACGAGTATGAAACTTATATCGTATGCAATTATATATTTATCAGAGTATTTCACTAAAAGAAAGAAAGATATTACTCTATGTTGTTTGTAATGTTAGTTTATATAATTATTGTAAATAAATGAAAGTAGTTTGGAGTTAATTGTTATAAACTTACGAGAAAACATGATAGAGCGAAACATCTTTTACTCCTCCCGTCACGCAGCTGTCTGCTACACTGCGATTCTGCGCTGTGAATCCATCGTATAGTATTAATGACAGTTTGCAATGTTCGTTATATGAAACTAATAT
This sequence comes from Euglossa dilemma, assembly GCA_002201625.1. Lineage (NCBI taxonomy): Eukaryota > Metazoa > Arthropoda > Insecta > Hymenoptera > Apidae > Euglossa > Euglossa dilemma. The sequence goes on along the minus strand of NIJG01000011.1, from coordinate 1,649,553 downwards.
TTTAAGATCATTATATTATATATTATAAACGAATAGTCATATATACGAATAGTAATAATATTTCATTCTAAATACTATTTCGATGAAGTACAGTTCCATTTTTTTTTCTAACCAAAAGATAATATACGAGTTACTATTAAAAAAAACTAAAAAAATAATCTTAATCGTTATTATTAGGAGTAATTTTTATAATCTTCTGCAATTTTTTTTCAAACACGAGACTATTATTTGTTTTCTTATTTTTTAAGCAGGTACGATGAATTTAAATAAAAGAAATAAATGTACGTATAAACGAAATATTCTCTTTCCATAGAATATTTTTATTGGCTCAGTTTCTGTTTTATACAAAACATCTAAGAAACACAGATGCTTTTCGCTGATATTTGTTTTAAAACTTCGCCTCACGAAAGCGACTAATCTATCGATTTCACGATTTTTCTAGTCTTGCGATACTGACTAGAATACAATGCGATACTGATTTTTGCTTCAACAGTGCTTGTTGTATGTCGACGCATCTAATCATAACACTAGCTGTTACTCATCGTGGTCGTTAAAAATTCGAAACGCAAGATCGTTAAAAAGTGCCTCACAAGTGAACGATTGCGCTACTTCAGCAACGGACGGGGACGTCAACTAGGCCATGGAATTAAATTTCACTATCGTATTGGCTCGTAAACGACTTGCTATATACAAAAACGGTCCCTACAATTTGTCGCTTTATCAATCGAGCTAATTTCCATTCACCTAAGACTTCTGTTTTTTTTTCGCCATTTTACTCCGATCAAATGAGAAAAGAAAATCATCTTAATAACCTTATTTAATTGTAGGCGCGTGTAAATTGTGTGTATCTGTACTTTGTATAATATAGAGATTTCGTAAAGGACTATTTAGCGAAAGTTCGTTAACCTATAAACATCTAGGTAACATTAAGTAACAACTTATATTTCAGCAACAACAGTGGGATCATTTGCTATCCCTTTTTTTTTCTTTCGAGCCAAGTACCCAAGTACAAGCTCTCCCGCTACTAGTAGCAGCTGCTTAAATTTACAAATGTAACAGTGCTTCGTCCTATATGGCTTTAACCTTTATAATTCTTCTCAACCGATATTGATTGATTATCCGATGTCAGTTTTGTAATTGAGACATCTCTATTTAAAATTAAGAGATCATTTCGAAACGAAATAGATGTTTAAGATAACGAATTAATTATTGTGAGAATCTCTTTAAAAAATGTAGAAATTTTCTAATCAAATTTTACATATTCTTCTTTCTCCCACGGCATTTTTGACAATACATGGCATGTTATGCTGAGAGCAAGTGTTCAATCTCGTACGCACATGGCGCGTGCACACCCGACTTCCTTGTTACATTAATGTGCATGTTTCTAAATTGATTTTAATCACTGTTTTTTATTACGTTTTTTCATCGCGTTGACATAAAACATAAAAAGTAACATAATTTAATCTGAAAACCTTATAAAAAAATTCGTTTATGATTATTTTATTTTCAATTTTAGATGTAACAAATATAAATAGAATATTTGTAAGTTTTTTTTTTTCTTCTTATCCTTTCCCGAATTCATAAAATTGCAAGGAAGTCAGAAACAATCAATTGTATGACACGAATTGTTCTGAAGATTACAGTCTACAATATCAAGTTACCCAACTAATCTACCGAAAATGTGATCTTTAAAGATGATACTCTAAACTGTCTTCTATAGAACCTTGTCTAAAATTTTCAATTTATTTTGTGCGCCATTTCTTTATTCAGTTTCATTAACAATTCATCTGGAATCACGAGTTTCGATGAAACTTAACGGTCTTCTTACTTAGGTTTTCTAACATTTTTACAAATTCTCATGATCCTTTCGGTGCACATGTTTCATATGCACGAATGATACTCACTCGAAATCTTGTCACGGTATAAACTGGACATCGAATTAACATTCTTCGGAAAAGAACATTTTGTACTCAAACGTTCGGTAATTGACAGATATTTCGAATAAAGTTGATGTTTAAAATCATCCATATTAGGTGCTCATTTCAATAAATTATAGTTCAGCTCCAAAGAAACAAGAAGTAGCATTATTTTCCAAATTGAGTAAGTTCTCGTTCGAGAATGATATTGAAGACTTCGATTGATGCTAATTCCATATATAACGCCAAGATAAGAGGTAAAATAAGGAATGGGACCTTTGATAAAAATGTATAAAAAATAATAGAAAAAAGTTCATTGTAGCAATAAATATCTGTATCTTTTTCCTTTTTTGTTCTTCGTTTGACTTCTTTTTATGTGCGTTACCTTTCTTCATTCAATATGTACATAAAAATTGATTACTTCCTAGAATCCTTTTTTCGGATTTGTTGTTGATATGGTTTCACAGATACTACAAAATTCTTACGCAACATTTGTTCCGTAGCGAGTATCACTGGCGCAGACGAACGTTTCTACATAGCGTGTAAAACGAAAGTGAAACGTCAAGCGACTAATGATTAAGTCTGCGTAATTCCATGGCTGCGATGTCATCCACGGATATAAGCTTTTCTATGGGAATGCAAGAGAGCTCGCCACCAACACAGGACTGTGGCTGTTGCCACCTGGCTTCTCTCTCTGCCTCTTTGGCTTTCAACTCGGCTTCTCTTGCCCTTCGTTCTTTTAATTTTAGGGAAAAGATTGCTACAGATCTAGCTCTCTTCATCAGGCTCTGTTTCACCCTGGTCTTCTTTGCCTCTCTTTCTTCTTTTGATGGTTTTTCTTCCTCTTGACTAGAAATTGTTTTGCTCGAATCTGAAAGACCGCTCGAGTCCTTTTCCTTCTCGGCGTAATAAGATGACTGTTGTTTGTGATCTTGAATCTCTCGCTGATGATGCTGATATTGCTGCTTTTCTGCCCTTTCTCGTTCTCTTTCCCTTTCAGGGGAGAATCGGAATTTTTGGTTTCTATGCGCTACTGTCCATGGCGGGGCGGATCTTTTAACAAAAATATTAATGTAGTCCGTTACACTGAAATTGCAAGGAAGTTTATTTGTATCCTTAAACTAGATATTGAACGAAGTGACAATATACCTAAGAAGATCACTGTCTGACGAGGAGGCAAGATCTTTTGATACGATACAATCGGTCGATCTGTGAAGAGTCAGTTCATCTCCACTTCCACTAACTGTACCAGCTCCGCTTATCTCAGAATCACTGGATTTTCGACCAGCAGCTTCAAGACCTAATCTTCGAACCCAATCCACACCGCCATGAGGTCCGATGGTTAAGTGATGACTGTAATGATCGGTTCCACCTGATGCTTCTGATTCGTTCTGGAGCCATTCTCTTGAACGTCTTCCTGTTTGCACATACAGAGAAAAGTGTATGCAGTTTTATAAAAAATATCAAAAGTTTCTTTGATGAGAATTAATGAGTGGAAACTTTCCATATTATGCATTACGTTATACATTTCTCTATATCAAACATTTATTGTATGAAGTAAAAAAAAAAACAAATAGTCGAACCTCGTTCTCCGCCAGGAATAGAACATCTAGGTGAATTGTGAATGTCACGAACGCTGCCCATACTGTTTTCTGCCAGGAAAGGAGTGCTTAAGTCACCGCTGCCTGCGCTACCGGGAGTTTGAACTGCAGAAGGTGTTTCTGCGATCCTTGGCACGGATGTTGCGCTAGGAGTTGGGGGACTACTGGGTGTTTGGGTGGATGACGCTAGAGTCGGTGTATCCGGAAGACTAGAGGACGTTGCATCTCCGCTGGGTTCGGAAAGCAGTTGTTCTTCATTCTCTCCGTCTGCTGGACTCACCACGAATCTCCCTGAGTTCGAGCGAAATTAATAGACGGTAGGAGGAAGGGTAAGATTATAGGGCGTGTTTACCCGATCAGTGGGTGAATCATCGGAAATAAAATATTATACATATACATTATCGAGAACTTATGAATTTTAATCTCAGAGTTCCTTGGAATTCCTTGAACTCCTTAAATATCTTAGATGCTTTCAGTCCTGTAAACTCTTGTATTCTTCAAGTTTTTCGAGTTCTTCTTTTTTTCTTTCAGTTCCATAAACTCTGTAAGTTCTTAAAATATTTTATCCCTTTCGCGTACAATATCACGTGAAATTTGTGGTAAGGAAATTGTGTTAAACATATGTATCATGGGCGAGAGCCACGAGTCGTAGGTAGAACCTAACGTAAACAGCATAGGTCAAGTTCGCTGTTAATTTTCGTCGGTGTTTCCTGCCTCAGTCGTGTGTTATTCTTCGTCGCGCTCGGACGAAATGGCTCGACGCGTGACCAACGTTGCTATTTACTGTGCCACACGACATCGGAATTTAAATAGTAAGGAGTTATGTCTTTTAAGTTCTTTGCATTCCATTCCTCGAATCTTCCGAATGCCTCAAATTCTTCTTCCCAATATGTTGAACCCTTCAAAGTTCTTGGAATACCATGGAACTCCTCAATTTTTCCGAAATGTAAGAGATAAGGGTATATTGAATTCAATACCGATCGGGTTCTATAAGCAGCAGAATGTTTTGTAGTCGAAGAAGAAGCGGAAGGAGGAAGAGGTTGCAGCGACAAGGACGAAGTTGCGTAGCTCATTATAGTTCGTTATATCGAAAAATATAATATTACTTTTTATTTACCTATGACAGTAGTTGGATGCTGTTCTGGTGATGGTGTAGATGACAACCTTCTGACTGCTTCCCTTCTCAAAAATTCTACCTTGGCCATTTCTGTAGCTACCCAATGCGGAATATCAGGAATCGCGCAGATGATAATAAATCTTATCCCTAACATAATGTGTTCAAGGGCAACTATCAGCAGGATCGTTTGTGTGGCAGACATTTCTGGAAACATTCGTTGCACTTGTCCACTTAATCCGATTAGGGCGCAATTTACTAAAATTGCGACTAGACCCATAGCTTCCATGGCATTCTAATAAAAAGAAAATTCTTGAATTATTACATAAATAACATTATTTGTACTATTTCTAAAAATGTAATTGCTTTTTGTATTGGTAAGTTTTTGATAAACTGTATTTTTATTAATTACAATAAATTATATAACATTTCTAGGCACAATTTTGGGTGCTTTATCACTTACTTGCCAAGTTCCAATGTTAGAGACCCTGCGGCCAAATGGACGTTGAAGAACAAAACATAATTTGAAAGCATCACCCCGTAGTTCTAGAAGATTTCCAAGTAATGCTGCCATAGCAGCTAACGGAAAGGCTGATGAAAAGAGACAGACATATCCCAATTGTGACAGCATTTCCAAGTGCTCTGAAAACGCGCCATCATACTGCGAATAGAAACATTTATACATGAGTCATTCATAAATATTTCCCAGAAAAATTCATATAATTATTATTATGTGTATATTATTTTTATGTGATGCTGTAAAAAATCCATTGCAGGCTTATTATCTTAAAGAAATATAAAAATATAGTTATTCTATTTAAATATTATTTTTATATATAAGTTCACGTTTTGAATAATAAGCTTGCAATGGAATTTTTGTTAAGGTTGTCTAAGGAGACATTTATTGGATAAATATTCTATCATGTAAATAGTGTATCTAGCATTGGTAGTGCCAAGGGTCACTATGCTCTTCAAATGAAAAATAAGAAGCCAGCGCTTAACATGGAGTTAGCGTGACAAGCTATGATTCGTTCCATTTACCCTTACGATTATTGTACTGCTTTCTACATATGTATACTTAAAAATTTCAGATCAATCAAATAGAGAAATGAATCCTACATGAAAATGGGGTTGTTTTACACCAAAACCTTATCTTTAACGTTTTGTTATTAAAAAATAAAGCAAAATTAAACATTTGTTTATTACACAACAAACACATTTTTTGTCATGCATTATTTGAGTGATCTGTAGCAATTTCGAAAAATCCATATACCTCATTTTACTTATGTATTTCATTATATTCATGTCTATACCTTGTTTTAGATTTTATTATTTAATAATAATTACTCTAGTCGGTAATCGAAAGGGTCAATTATTTAATGATAGGATGATCAGATGATATTACCTTTTTGGTCGATACCTGTGCGTCGTTGACAGAATTGGTAGGAAACGGGAAAAAAAATCATTATAACTCTGCAAAAAGAACTGATCAGAGAACACAGGACAACATTCATTAGCTCCACATTCGTATGCATTTCCATTCCTTTTTCTCATTACTGAGATCGCTTTTTAATATTTTTGATTGCCTCAAAATAAAACTAATGAAAAGAAGATATTGTCTATGCAAGCTAAGGGTCATTAAAAATCAGAGAAAGAAAAGATAAAGAATTATGATATGACGAATGAGAGAACCTGTTCAGCTTGGCGATTCCAATCGTTTAAATTCTATAATGTTAATTGCAAGAAGAATATAAATTTCATTATTTTATGTCAATCTTTCCAATTCGTTATTTAACCTCAACTCGCGTTTAAAATGCCAATGCAATTCAGGTTCGGTGCGCAATTGCATGAGTGCATTGAAAACGAAAGAAATTAGCTAAATCTAGATCAAACCTTGAACGTAAAGTCACTAAGTAGAGAATTAGTGGGATGTCCTACTCTGTAGAGAGAACTCTCCAGCTCTGCTTGGCTGACATTTCTTGGTTGCTTGGTCTTCCCGCCATCCGAACGTTCGCTTTTGTCCTCAGATTCATTTCGTAATTCCTCATTTTCCTCGCTAGGTGGTGGCCTAGCCTCGCTTGGGCTCAATGCACCGAAAAGTTCGAAACTTAGGCGGGCCAATCGTAGCTGCTCGATTAGATATGGTACAGCAGACTCTTTCAGATTTCCAATCACTTGTCGCGCTATTAGTAGTGCGGCCAATTGCTAGAATCATAAGCAACAGATTTCGTTATAATATTTTTCAAATATTTTCGCAAATCGAACATCCGTAACTCCGAGGTTTTGCAAATAATTTTTTATCCTTTCAATGAATGTAGAATAAATTTTACCACGTACAAAGCGATTCTATGGTTTTTTAACTTCGTATTTAAAAATATATATCTTGATCGAATTATTCGGTTTTTTTTTTTGCTTTTTAATTACAAAGCTCGAAATGAACTTTGAAATATTAAATGTAAGTATTATAAATTTTGAACATTTTATTCGTTTTTCTTAATTTATCCGGTGTATTTTAAATCATATTGTTTTTAAATTATTCGATTCGAAATATGATTTATCGTAAACACTGTTTCTCGTCGTAGCCATTATTATTTTGAAAAAATTCTATTAGAAACGATCTAATACTGTCTAAATACTAATTACAGAGAGAAGAATTCGCAAGGACAGAAAATTGAATACAATATAAAGGAGCCGATCTAAGTTCGTCTAAGACTTTATCTATGAGAAAACTTCGATAGAATAGAGAAAGAAAAAGAGGAAGAAACGGGAGTAAAGGGATCCTTACCTCTTTGAGCCTCTCTTGATCCTGTAGGTAGAAGGCGATGTAAAATAGCGATAGGAAGGAGTTTACAAACTGAAACTGAAATACATAGTCTCTTCTGTATACTCTCTATCTGTCGTAGTGGATTAAGACACATACTAAAACGCACGAAACGTATAGAAGCGCAAGCAGAAAGTGTTGTAGGAGAGAATTAAATTTTCATGCAGCGACAGAGACAGCCAGAGCAGATTTTTACTTTCCGATTAATCGAATTAAATGGAGAAGCAAAAGAGCTTTTATTTGACGCTATAATTAAAGGTCCACCTCTAAATTTCCTACGAAATTTTTCCTATATTTCGGAATTTTTACATTATAATCTTTTAATATATTTTTTTAACGTTAAACACACGTTATGTTTTGTCTTTGTTATTAAGTTAATTTAATCGTTGAGTACAGACGAATTGATGAATTATTTAAAAAAATTACGCATCTCGACGGTAATATAGAAAATTATCTGAAATAGTAAATTATAGGTGTTAGAATAAAATGAAGTTTATCAGAGTTGATACAATTGAGAAGCAATATCAATCGTATAAATATTGAATCTTAAAAAGAAGAAAGAAAAGTATGATAAGTCTATAATTTGGTTAGAGGAGGACACACAAGAATACAGCTAGTACAACATGTAATATAGTTCTAATCGTTGAAAATGGAGAGTTCTTCTTTATTACCAGTGCCACCTTGTAGATCAGATGATTCTCGTACTCAGTGTCTAGCCGATAGTTTTCTGCGTCCAACACACAAAAATAACAAATACTATCTACTGTAACATGACTGCTCTGCAGTATGTAAAAAAATGAAAAAAAGTCAAGAAAGAAAAAGAAGAAAAACAGAAAAAGAAAGAGAAGAAAAAGGAAAAGAAGTAATAGAATAGAAAGAGGAGTATAAAAACGTAACTATAGTGAGATCTATGTAATATATTTCACTTGTATCATGTATTCTTATAAGGAAGAGAACACAAAAACATTCGCTTGTTAATAGATCCGTTCAAGTCACGTATATTAATCAGGGACACAGTTCTGAGTTAATCTCTAAAAGAAGCTAAGCCGTGAAAAGATTCGAAAAGTATATATATATGCTATAGGCTCTTGACAGAAAAAAAGAACTAGACGTGCATAGTGTCTCGTGAGAATACACAAAATCGATGCGAAGAATTCGTACAAAATGTTCGCTCTCGTATCTCGTTCCGTACGACAATGGTCAATCATGTCGAGAGAGTGATAGCAATACTATGGGAACCAAAATAATGTACATAATTGTTCTTGTTGACGCACTGGTCATCCTATACATACCCATGTCGTTCAACCATACGGCAACTTTGAAGTACGCTTCGTCCATTAACGCTATCACTATTGCCAGTAAAACTTTTGGTACGTAGCTCAACCAGAATCCGTAGCCCCTAGACTCCAGACGAGCATCCCACCAGTCCTGCAATTGTTTTTTTTTTAATATATTTGAGAAAAGAAGTATGATCCTTGGAACACAAGTTAAATTATCATTGAAAATTGGCCGATTAGAAGTAGGCAAACTTAAAACAGAATTCTCACAAACTCAAATTCAAAAGAGTTTTCCATAATATATTCTCAGGAACGTTTATCATATTGCTAGGTATTACGATAAAGTATATTATACAATATATTAAAATAAAATATATTATTAAATAATGGAATAAATATTGTCTATCGAGTAATTAAATTCCCTGAGATAAACAGGAAAGTTTTGTAACTTCGACGGATGGTTGAATAATGATAAATCGATCGAGAAGTTGGCTTCTGTTCAAGTAATTCCAGTTGTCGAAAAAAAAAAAACGATTTTTCAAGTAAAATTTCTCCTGGCAGTTAGACAAAAATATCGTTTCAACTTCGGATTACACTGTCCCCAGGCTTTTTTTTTGTTCTTCATGAGATTTTGTAAGAAAACTTTGCAAGTGTGACTTCAGGCATGTTGCCAAACTCGAGCATTGCTGGCAGTGTCCACTGTTTTTGCTACTTATTTCTTGGATATTTCAATGGGATCTGATAAAAGACGAATTTAAATGTAAAGAAACAGCAACAGCAGATAACAAGCAGAAACTTGCCGATAAGGAAAGATAAATTAACTTGAAATGAGAAGTATATAAAAATGTCTGTAACCTGTATTTGAAAGCTGAGGATCATCACGATAAAAACGAAGAACAAGCACGTCGCAATAATGGGAAAACTGACGAAGTACCGGAATATATTCCTCTTCCATCTAGGGTAAGTTGGTTCTAGTCTCCCTGTTACAGGCGAAGTTTCCAAAGTGCCCTATAACAATGATAAATACAGAAATAGATAAAAGTATTGGAATTTCGCTGTAATTTAAAAGGAATAGAGGAGGAGAGGGGAGAGACCTGAGCGGTGTGGGTAATTGTCTGAGAGCTTACCGTGAACAAGGGTCTAGGCTCGACAAGTAGGTCGTCTCTTTGATCCAAGGTACCCCATCTGTAGGCTAATTCGGCGCCCCTTCTTTTCCATGTTTCCAGATAAACGGTGGCCCAGATCACATTAAAAACAGAGAACAGAACATACGCTACGTCTTCTACCGCTTGATTCCTGCCGATGATGCCGACCTGGGTACAAGATTAAAACAATGTTAACGTCGTGAAAATTAATTGGACGAAAAGTTTGAAGATTTACAAATATAGAATATTCTACTCGAAGCTATCGAATGCAAGTCGTGTTCCCTTTGGAAAAGGTATCCCAACATTTTGGAATTATTACTGAGATTATAGAGTAAAACGTTTGGATGTTTCTTCCAAAAATAGTTGACGTACGTTTGCAAGCTTCGATTGGAATTATTATTGGGATTATATAATAAAACGTTTGAATGTTTCTTCCAAAAATAGTTGACGTACATCTGCAAGCTTCGATTGGAATTATTACTGGGATTATATAATAAAACGTTTGGATGTTTCTTTCAAAAATAGTTGACGTACATCTGCAAGCTTCGATTGGAATTATTACTGGGATTATATAATAAAACGTTTAGATATTTCTTCCAAAAATAGTTGACGTACGTCTGCAAGCTTCGATTGGAATTATTACTGGGATTATATAATAAAACGTTTGAATGTTTCTTCCAAAAATAGTTGACGTACATCTGCATGCTTCGATTGAAATTATTACTGGGATTATATAATGAAACGTTTGGATGTTTCTTCCAAAACTAGTTGACGTACGTCTGCAAGCTTCGATTGGAATTATTACTGGGATTATATAATAAAACGTTTGGATGTTTCTTCCAAAAATAGTTGACGTACATCTGCAAGCTTCGATTGGAATTATTACTGGGATTATATAATAAAACGTTTGGATGTTTCTTCCAAAAATAGTTGACATTCATCTGGAAGTTTTGATTTCCTCTTACCCAATATATGGCACCCACTGCAGCTGGAACGATCAAAGCGGTGGTATAATGACCGAGCCACGCAAAGTACATGGTAATCTTGACTCCGAAGTATTTACAAATGTCGTCTAGTGGTTGAGGGCTGAGAAATGCACGGACCCAGGTCCGTTGCAGCTTCTCTAACGCAGGCAATTCGTGAAGAGGGAAAACCTAAACCCAGAGTTACACGTAAATATAAACCGCAAAACTATCAATGCAATTATTCATACAAAATTTGATTTTTAACATTATTAATTGTTTTATAGATCCAAACTCACAAGACCGTCTATTGGATGACACGAACCTGAGATATAATCCCAGAAGAAATGCACTTTGGAATAATTGCTTGACCTTCCACCATCTTAAGCCCAGCTAGACTGTGAAGATCCTGTGGGCCTGCTCTGAGGGTGTGCAGCAAGTGCAGTACCAAAGACTGTCTTTCCTGAGTAGTGAAAAATCGAGCTTCATCGTCGCTCCCTTCGAAACAGCTCGACTCAGAACCTACGAATTCCTTCAGTCCACCACCAAACTCTTGACGTAAGGTCTTTGGTAGATGAACCTCTTCGGCAGCTTTCAATAATCTATCAGAGATCGAGGGTAATTAAACAAGGATAAAAATTAGAATTAGAATTACAGTATTGTTAGAGTATATGGTTACAAATCTGCCCATTGTTATAGCTACGAGTTCCAATTATTTGCTGGAACTGACTACCCGAAGGAAGTTCAATGCTGCATTTCACTTGTTGTTCCTGTTTCTCACTTCTACCCTAACGTGTGCACAGTCAACGTAAAATAACATCTGCAAATCCATGGAAATACACCCTGCTGGATTGTGCTTGCTTAAGCTTCGACAACACTCTGGAACCATAACTGAACTACTATTTGGAAAGGTGATTGCTGAGAATTCTTTTGAGAGTAGAAGGAAGAATCTGACACGAATATAACGTGTATACAATAGATCAATAACGATAGTATTTTTTGAAATCATAAAAATTGGATAGCAAATGCTATGGTAGACAAAATCCGTTTATAAGAGCAGAACATGGCCATATACCTAGACAGTACTTTACAATATGATTATAAAGTAGGATAATATGTACTTACACGCTAAAAGGAGCTGTTAGGTAAAAGCCATAGCTATCTGATGAGGCATGGTGTCGCACGTGTACCACTAGGCCCGGGGTTCCGGCCCGAAGTCGACCTAGAAGCCACATCAGGGTTTCATCGCTTGTTCCGCTTGGGAACATCATCACGACGTCGCATTCCTGCACAGGTGATGATTCATATTTGGCGAATATCGATTATCGATAAGTAATCTTTATGAATGTTAATTTTAATATTTTTTCAGGTTTTGAAATTCCCATTGTCCCAGGAATTCTTCAATTCTCTACAGTCTCTATAGCTTTTCAATCTACTGCCAGAAGTCTTGAAATACCTTAGGTCCTCGGATTTCTACGGTTCTGGATACCTTTGAATACCTTTGGATCTCTCGCATTTCTAAAGTTTCGCGTTTCTTTTTCTTCGCTCAGTTGAGTTAAAATTTTTGGCAATTTATT
>NIJG01000011.1:1604221-1627210 GCA_002201625.1 Euglossa dilemma | reverse complement strand
CTATGAAAAATAGGCAACAAATGAAGATAAATGTTTAAAAGATGTTACTATGAAAAATAGGCAACAAATGAAGATAAATGTTTAAAAGATGTTACTATGAAAAATAGGCAACAAATGAAGATAAATGTTTAAAAAATGTTACTATGAAAAATAGGCAACAAATGAAGATAAATATTTAAAAGATACAGAATGTTATCGAGCAATTGCGATAGGAATGATCAACGAATAAAACGCTGGGGATTTATAGTTCGCAGCGGAATGATGTTGACGTTATTCCAACGGATCTATTTTTTTCGTGGAATCTTCTCAAGGACGTACAGTATTAATGGCAGCCTGCAAACTTCCTCGCGGCCATCCCTATCGTGGGACTGCAATAGAGGAACTTTCGCGCTACCTTGCCGAAGGTAATTTTCTGGTCAACGGTTTCGAACCGAGAAATTACGTCGCAACCACTGCAATCTCGTTGCTTCTTTAGATGGGAAAATTATGTGTTTGTATGGTGTTATAATTTAGTGGGAAACGTGAAATTTACTTAGCTTCTTTAGCGAGAATATCATTTTTCCCATTACATTCGATCGACTGATAAACAATATACAGTTTCATTTTAAATTAGTAATCAAATTTTAACGTAATTGCAGATCGAACGTCAAGTACGAAGAATTATTTCCCGAGTAGTTCATAAACTGAGATAAAGAAGAAACACGAATGCCTTGGGTATCGATTTGAAGACGAAAACAATGAATCCACATTTGCTGCGATATGGTTCCAGGAGAACAGGGGTGTCACGTGAGACACGCGAAAGGTTTCCACTCGTGTAGATAACGACTGCAAATATAATCTACGAGCAATGTGGTTTGTGTTAAGCAGAAATTTCGCGTGCCACCATCGTTTCTTCCACCGTTTATTTAGGATTAAACGTGTCTTCCGGTCCTCTCGATTACACTGTCTATCAAATTCTAACCTTTTCTCTAATCTGTAATATCGAATGTGATTTTTACAGAGTTTATTTTCCTGAACACGAGACCGTAATCGAAATTGCTCTATCACTCTTGGTTTGCGAAAAATGTGAGCTTTTCTTGAAAGGAAGGATTTTTGAATAAAATGAAGGATTATATGAAGACTAAAAAAGTTAAGAGGTTTATTGTTGTCTTACAAGTTAGGTGAGAGTATCAATATTTATAATTATAATTACTTGTGCGATTGAATAACTATAATTAAAATTAAAATCTCTTTTGCAGGGTTTTGTTCAGACCGGATCAGGATGGATCTTCATCGCTGTGCTTAGTTGGGGCTGCGAAGGGAATAGCTAACGGTCAAGGGTCAAAGGTCAAGAGTCAAGGGTCAGTGATCACTGGTCAGTACCATAGATTACATATATATATATTTTTCATGCGTGTAAATATGTATTTCTATCTTTCTTTTTCTAGTACTGGTCGATTTTCAAATACACCGTTGGACTGATCTTTGACTTTGTAGTCTCTAATTCCTTTGTCATCGTTTTTGTTATTTCTTCCATCTATTTCATTTTCTTATTTATTTAGAGACTTTAAAAAATTTAGTATACTGATCGGAATTTCTGTTTATAAGACACTGACATAGTGTCAATAAATTTTGGTCTACGTTAGACAGGATTATCTTTGGTACAGAATACTACCAGTAGGACTAAGATCTTCAATTTTTAATGGAATCGAATAACATGGAGTAGCGTTGTTTTCATTCCACTTAGTATCGTGAAAGAAATTTAGAGAATATTTTCTTTAGAAGAAAAATACTCTTCTCGGTAAAATATTTTCTTCCTTTCTTCCTTTCTTTTCCATTGCTTTAAACGTGTTTGTAGAATGTAAAAATATACTTTTATAAAACTTAGAAGCAGTATTTATACGAAGAATGATAAAGTAAAACCTTACAAGAAACATTCTTTAACGAGTATTCCTTTAGTGTCAAATGCAGGAAGTTTCTACAAGTGAAAATGTTTCAACATTTAAAGTCGGAGAGCCATGGTTCTTTTAATTTTACTTGTTACTATTTAAGAATTCCAATCTCTATTTTCTTAATCTCGTTTCTTTGTTTAATGTTGAGTATTTATCGCATCCAGATTCCATAGTTGTTCTTCAAAATAAATGATACTCAGGTTACTATTAACTTTTTCGAAATTATTAGTTAACACTAGGTTTACGGTTTTTTTTGTATGCCTATTTCTACAGACACCCGTCAGATTTAGGGTAAAGAAAACCAGATATTTTCTTTAAAAAACAAACGATGGGTATAATTTAAAAGCAATCGCAATATTAACAGACTTAATATAAGTTAATTAAATCTGTTAATGTGGTATAATTGANTCCATAGTTGTTCTTCAAAATAAATGATACTCAGGTTACTATTAACTTTAAAAAACAAACGATGGGTATAATTTAAAAGCAATCGCAATATTAACAGACTTAATATAAGTTAATTAAATCTGTTAATGTGGTATAATTGAAGCAACCGATCCGTCAAATTCACGGGTCCCGTAAATCTAGTGTTAATTCTATACTCGTATTCTTGGACATCCATTTGAAGAATTAATGGAAATTCGTTGTAGATCGCGTCACCTCGAGTCTGCAATTATGCATGAACTTAAAATACAGGCGAAACTCTTGTCGAACGGGTGGAACGTTATCTGCCAGGGTACAGAAGCTCGTACGCGTTGAACTTTCACCATCTATAGTTCCAGTCTATTAAATCGACCGTGTTTCACCCATCGCCTGTGCTTTCAAGTGTTGCGTGATGTTATGTACAGAACGGGAAAGACGATTAGCAGTATAGTATACTGGCAAGAGGAATACTCCGTTCATTCCGCCTGATTACACTTTTCATACCTCCAAAATCCCTACGTTTAAGATCTCGGTAGCAAATACTGACATAATAGCAAGATAAATTACTCCTTTATGGGTTTTGTTTCGTGTTAAGAGTGGCTTTATGCATAGGCGAATGCTTTCTGTCGTCCTATATTTTAAAACCGCTATACTTTCCATCCTACTCTGTCTAGCTGTACCCCGTTTGCTCTTTTTGTCACGCGATATTTCCACGCGCTCCTCGGTAGATGATTTGGTATTATAGAAGGGATGTAATCCGATCGCACTTCCAATTCCCCTACAGACACACTGACCTTGATGCGCTCTGACATTTCGACCAATAAGGAAAATACTCGAGCCTTAAAGTTTGTGATTGGTGCTTGAAGATATATATAGAACTAATCGGACGCGAATCCCCTTTGTTCATTTTTCTACCTCGTCCTCTATCCGCGCGTTTTTAACACTAGATTTACGGGACCCGTGAATTTGACGGATGGGTTGCGTCAATTATACCATATTAACAGAATTAGTTAACTTATATTAAGTCTGTTAACACTTTGCACTCGACGAATGAAAATAATGAAAATATTTTCATTACTGAAAAATAGTAATTCAAAGATCTTCCGCCACAAAGCCGTCGATGTTTCAAAAATGGTAAATAAGAAATCGTATGCAAATTAAGGGGTGAAATTATTTTATTTCGACATTCCGCGTATCATAGGTTTATTTTTCATTTTATATATTAATTAAAATCGATCTTTAGAATCTGATTAAATGGCAACTAAGGGTCGTCTCTCGAGTGCAAAGGGTTGATATTGCGATTATTTTCAAATTAAACTCATCGTTTATTTTTTACAGAAAATGTGTGGTTTTCTTTACCCTAAAGCAAACGGATGTTCGTTGAAATAGGTATACAAAGAAACCCCGTAAATCTAGTGTTAAACGTACTATCTTCGTGTAATAAGAAACACTGACATTATACGATACGATACCGTAGGGATAAATAACAGTTGAAAGGTATGGGCATTTGGGAATGAATTTTTCATTCTATGAGAAACACCGTTACTTTTGAGGATGGATTGGAAAGGTTTATTTATGAAAAGGGAATTTATCACGCATGGTAAAGTAACATTTGGTTGAAAATTTTTCATAAAACTGTCGGGTACTGTTAGGTTAAGGTTAAATGGATGTAATAGGTGTCCTAAAATTGTAGGATTTGATGTATGCATCTTTTGAGGAAATTTACTTTGAGATTATGTGACNTTATATTTATATAAAATGATATCTTAGAGTTATTATAAGATTTAATACGCAATATGTATTATATCTCAAAAGAGAAGAAAGGGAGTGATTTTAATAGACTACAGAATTATTGTACACGCGTTTTAGTAGACTATAGAATTATCTCGTTAATTATAAAATTTGACATGCGTGTTCTGTGTCTTTTAATGCAGATCGATATCAAACGAGTGACACTTTACAGCTGACATATCGATTTCTCCGTTTCTTTGCGTTTCGAATGATGTGTGTGACTAGCATTAGCGGCACGTGCTTTTCAAACAGTATACTTACATACGTGTCTTTCAGCGTATGGCTTCACGTTCCTGACCCTAAATCTGCTAGTCTAGTCAATTTTCGTTAATTAATTTACCCCCGTTTCGCCTAGAGCTAATTTCATTTTAGATTTAAACAGCTTCTTAATTTTTAGTTCCAGATAAAGAGATTATTCATCCCGATATTCGAAGATCATTATCACGGATATTAAAATCAAATATCGAGTTACAACTTGGAGGAATCGTTCAAGTGTCGAGTAAAAATTGACACGGCTATTATTTAAGAAGCTAAAATATATTTAGGAAGCTACTAAGAGATGTAGGACACACGAAATAGGAGGAAGGTCGTTAATGCCGAGGTATTTCGTCAGTCAGCCCATTAATAATTGATGATTCGAACATGGAAAATCACTTGAGCTTCTTTAGAGGGCTCCATTTCACGTATTGAGGGCCGGAATCGTTGCTGAAATGCTAACACGCCTCGTTTTGGCAGGTAATAAAGGGGATGGAGCACCATTTTACGTCATGCTCATGCACCCTTCATCCATCGTTCCAGAGATATACTCGTGTGCAAAAGTATCCGAATATTTACATTTGCTGGAATATGTACGTTTAACAACGGCTGGAATATGTACGTTTAATATTTGAAACAATATATAATAGTACATGTAATAAAGAGGAAATTCCAAGGTTACATCAATGATTAATATTTATTATACTTATATATTACAATGTGTATCAACATTTTACATTCTAACTTCTTATTTTTTAATTAATTAATTAATTATACGATATTTTTGTAATTCATCAATGATACATGTTTGTAATAAGTATGCTTTAAATACTATGTATATTGTATTATTTTCTAATTTTACTGATGTAATCTCGAAAATTCCTTTTTGTTATATATGTACATAATTGTTATTTAAAATGTTTTACTTTAACACTTGTATATTTCAAGCTATAAAATGTTTATAGGATCATCGTGGATGCAGCAGGTTTAACAGGATTTTCAACTGATTCCAATATCGGGACGAATCCTATTAAATATTATTTCTTGAGTAATCCCGGCTAAGTTTAATGATCACAGTCGATGACAGACAGCGATAGCACCCCCATGCACAAGGCACCATTCTGTGCAACAATAATAAAGCCGCATTGTGGAAACAGATAATCGTGCATCAGCGTGAATCAGACGTATTCGTTCTGTGGAGATTATTAACGTCGCATAAAATTGCATTTGATGGATTACCGATATCGAGAGGGCAATGTGGACTGAAATTCACGATTATCGTGGTTCAACGTGGTCTTTTGAGGTTGCACGGATTTTTAGTCACGTAATGCTCCCATCCACACGATTCACCGTGAGAATTGGAATGGCGGTTGCGTGTGTGCAGCCGTATGCTTCTCTGACACGCTCTTTAATTCTAATTTACCCTCGATGATACTTGTTAATTAACACTGAAAATGTTACACGTAAGTGGCGGTTAGGAATTTCCTTGGTGTGAAAAGCTGAGATTGAAAATTTAACGAAAGACTGTGATTCGTCGTTATGTAATTATATCGTTATCTTTTTACAGCAATTATCTATTATTGCATATCTTCCTAACTAAAGTTGTTTAAACTTTAAACAGATGAATTGAATTATTTAGAATAGTATATTATATTAGTATTAGATAGTGGATCTAATAAAGTTTCTTTATGGATCCACTAGAACTTCTATCATTAGGAAATTGTTTTATATTTTCTAATATCTTCCATCCTTCTAAATGAAATTTCAACAAAGTCTTGCACTAAGAATATCTTCCCTGATTATATCAATAATATCATTAAATTGAAACTCATTGCTTAAACAAGCTCTTCAATTAGATAATCTTTTGTTATCTTTTTTAGGGACGCGAAGGAAGAAAGTAAGAAGGATCTAGTGACCGTTTATCACTATATAAAACACATTCTTCTCCTTAAAGATCAAATGATGATGGATGATGTATCTTGACAGCGAAAAGGTGAAGAAACTCGTTGATTGGAACACTAAAATGATGGTAAGATGCAACTGCTAAATTCCATTCGGACCACACTTGGCATCGTTGAAATTTATCCGAAAATGCAATGCCCTTAGGTGACAATGCGCTCTCGTGCAAGTTGCACGCGATTACCGACCCTCACTCCGATGACCCAACCCCCACTCCGCTTGCAGAACGTTAGATATCTCGAAGCGTCGACACGAGGAAGGCCGATCGGCATCGAGCACGACGCTCAGAACACGGTTGCGAAAGAACCGCGAACCAAGGCATGCGTACGTAGCCAAGTCGAGTCGGGTGCAAGTGGAAAAGGGGGATAAGCTAGATTCAGAGGGGGTTCGCGGGTAAAGAAGAAGGGGATGAACGGGTGGGCGTGTGTACGAACCATTTTCGGAAGGTGAATCGATTCCTGGATGAAAATAAGCGACCACGAAGATTATCAATGACGATCTGATACACACCTTTCTTTGCCAGTGCTATTGCGCGAGCTTTTGTAACGACCCTTTATGTACAGTCGTTTAACTCGTCCACTTTACATACATACTCAACACGAAGTATTTACAATGGTGTTAAGAACGCGCGCACCAATGCCGCCGACACAGCATCCGTGGTTGCACGCACTGCGGACAGTGGACGCTACATTTTATGTTTTCTGACTGAAAAGTACATTTGTAAATGGGAAAAATAGCGTCCCGTGTATCGATATATCACATGCATGGATATGGTGGAACTGTGTGGCCGATTTGATTGATAGAACTCGATTCACTGCATTGATGTTTATCACTGGGAATACCGACCAACTGAGAATAGTAAACCATTTTCGTTTACGTAAACGCATATAGTAACGTTACACTGATTAATCTACATTATACTATCTTTATTTAGATGAAAGAAAAATGAAACAGAGGAGGAGGAAGCTATATCCGAGACAGCCTAACGTTTCGAAGGAGATTATTTGGAGACTCACCCTTATCGAAGGTTTCTTTAGCCGCGTGTATGACCTTCCTCCGTTTAAGACCATCGGCCGCGAAGACAGTCGTCATCGTGCTGGAAACGATGCCCGTTGTTCTCTCATCTTCGTCACTGTTCGCGCACTCGCCGGAGGTGGTCGATGCACGGTGGTCGAGGAGATTGATCGGGGACCCCTCGCCGCCTGGCATAGTGTCCCGATTAGCAGGACCGTCGCGTCCTTAACCGAGGACCTTTGCGCCTGAACTGAACTCGCTCCCTCTATGCAACCTCTACTCGCTTCTGTTCGGCCGCGGGCTCTCTTCGCCCTTCGTCGTCGTTGCAGCGTTTCACATCGTTGGCCACGTTGTGGCGCCACCCTCGCGATAACTACCATAGAGAACAATACTCGGAAACAATTTGTAACTATTTTCGGTTACTCATAGTAAGAGGTCGTGAAGTTTCTTGATTGATTAGTTAATTAAACGTGAACGATCCAATTGATTAACCGGGGAAGTTGACTGGACATGAAGTTGAACTTACACCGACGGTGGTAAGTTGCGATCAATTCGTTTACAAGTAGAATAGGTTTGGTAGAATCGTAGAAATGGTTAAAAGCATATGGCACTTAGGTTAAGTAATTCTTTAGCGATTATTTGTCTGTAATTGGTAATCCTTTCAGTTAATGATTGTCAATATTTTTATTAATTTTATCGATTACTCGTAGATCATAGGGTGTTTTGGTTGTTAGAAAGCTCGATCGATTAATCATATTCCAACGATCCTTTTGAAGATGATCAAGCGATAATCTCGTTACTATACATATGTTTAAGGTCAGCTGATTTTCTTTTTTATCGACTTTGTACACGTTAGAAAGTAATCGTTCTTTTTATATTTCCTATTTAAGAAGTAAAACTTAAATAGTTTTTAAAATCATAAAAATCTTGGGGAGATATTTATTATTTATTTTAACGAGTAGTAAATAGTAATACATAATTTACACGAATCCTATCGTGTTGAAAATTGTATTGAAAATGTGTTTGAAAAAGCCATTGAAAGAATCTTCAAATTTTTCTTGCAACGAGGTATACTCGAAGCGAAATGCATGTTTATTGGCGCGAAAGTTGCGTTCGTATCATGATTTCCCGCCGATTTTAACGTTCTATCATTTACTTTCGTTCTTTCCCCCAAATAGAGAAACATATCTGCGTGCTCCCGCCATCTGTGGCGAATTTCAGACGCGACTCGCGATCGATCCGGTGCAACGCCATTTCTTGCTCGACTACTCGCCATGATCGTGCCACTTTTTTTTTTTTTTTTTTTTTTCCTTTTGGCTGCCGTTTTCCACGCCATGTGACGCCACCGGAAATCTCGAGTATATACGTGCCACATGAAAATTAGGTTAAGGATTTAGTTGACATTCGCACTGCCTACGAAACTTCTTTTTCGTATACATTTTCAATATTTAATTCCGTTCGATAATCTTTGATTTTCTTGATCTTTTTCAAATCTTCTAGAATATATGGTATAAAAAAAAAGAAAATCATAGATATATTTCAAAGTATTTCCGTTCGTTTTTTGCTTTATATTTTCTGCGGAATAAAATAGGATTTAGGAAATACGATAGGAAAGTCGATTGATCGAGGTGTGACATACGAAATACGTGTAGCAGAAATTCGAACATGTTTCGACTTTCGCGGTGAGCTTTAAAAGCGTGAAATTAAGGTTCCGTGACGGGGGAAATTGACTCTTTCGACGGTGTCAAGGGCACGATCTAAATTCGAACCGTCGTTAGTCTATTTCGAGACATCGTCAAGTAGATTATTTCCTATTTCCGGAATCGAAGTGGCCATCAGAAGTGACAGTGGTGTCGTTCCCGTGGCACAGATATCGACAGGAATCGATGGCATGGCCCTCGATTGAATGCAGATAGGACAGGAAAGCGTACCTATTGGAAAATGATCGTAATGCGACTTCCGGTACGCTTTGATAATTTTCTCCGCTGAGCGTGATGGCTTTCAAGAGGAACTTTGTGCATCGATAAACAAGCCTGGGAATCTGGAAATAGAATTCTAAAGATGATCGAACGAATACCGCAGATGAATCGAATTAGTGTTACCGATCAATTAGAGCCGCCATATTGACAATTACGAACATATTCATTTCTATGGAAACGATATTACCGACGAACTTTTCGCGCGTTGCTCCTCGCATTTTTCTATTTTCTAATAATTAGGCGAGGAAATATTAACGCTAAACCTAAAAGTAGAAGCTTCAAAAAATTAGAATAACGCGAGACATCGCGAAAATGACTATACGTATATTGTAAGAAAATTCGCGAAGACGAGTGATTAAGATAATAAAGTTGAACGCGAAATTTTTTATAAAATTTGGAAAATAGCGATTTAAACCACGGTAGGTTTAACGTTAAGCACGCAGAGTGTAATTGTTCGTTTTCAGCCAGGATAAGAGTAGCGATTCTCTCTTTCCTCGGTGCAATTGAAATCATCGTGTTTTACATTCGTCGAATTTCAGACACCGCGAAGATTAGCGTTGGTATTTTCAAAATTATTTATCCCGGAATATTTTTAAATTGCCCGAAACGATTTACAGTTAACGTAGAACGCTTGGAAACGTTCGTGCAGAAAAGGGTAACGCAAAAATTATAATTATTCGCGTTTAACGCTAAACCTACCACGGTGAAAATGACCGGTGAATAGGAAAAAAGTATTAGGTCGTCCCATAAGTTCGTTCGCGGTAATATTTACATTCCTCGTCACAATTTATAAACTATATCGATGATTAACGTGTTTGTCAACGAAATAGGAAGAAGTCGTAGAACAAAAGGGCGACTAAATTTTGTCTTAATATTTCAAGGTTTATTCGACGTATAATTTTAAATGGTAAAAGTAAAAACCGGAACGAATTTATGGGACGACCTAATAGAAGCTTCAAAAAATTAGAATAACACGAGACATCGCGAAAATGATTATACGTATATTGGAAGAAAATTCGCGAAGACGAGTTATTAAGATAATAAAGTTGAACGCGAAATTTTTTATAAAATTTCGAAAATAGCGATTTAAACCATGGTAGGTTTAGCGTTGATACAATCATGGTAGAGGTCATTGGATGGCATTAAGAATGAAACTTGCGATCAATTGGATCGTCATTAAGGAGTTTTCGGAGAAAAACAATGGAAGGTTAATTAGAAGAGATGCAACTGGGCTGATGAACTCTATTGAACTTTGGTCCAGGGAGTTTGTTGGCTCAATTTAACGCGAAAGGAGCGGAAACAGTTCGGAGAAGTTGTCCGTCTTTCCCTGTGAAAGGAAAACATGCACAGCACCTCACGCCACCCTTCTTGAAATCGTGAGACTACAATAAGAGAAATGTTATTCTTGGCACTGTTCTCCGGTGAATGATTTAATCCTTTCAGCTGCAACAATTCCTCTTCAATCCTTTCCCTTTGTAACTTGAATGGAGGTCAAATTTTCCACTGCGAATCGCCGAGCATAATTAACGAATTTTTTAATTAAATTTTATATTTATTTCTGCACATCTCTTCGTATCTTGGATTATATCGTTTTAAAATCAAAATTTCCCAATCTAGCGACACGAAAAAGAATATCTTTGAAAACGATATAACTTTGGATTATATCGTTTTAAAATCAAAATTCACCAATCTGACGAAGAGAAAAAGAATATTTTTGAAAACGATATAACTTTGGATTATATCGTTTTAAAACCAAAATTCACCAATCTGGCAAAAGGAAAAAGAATATCTTTGAAAATGATATAACTTTGGATTATATCGTTTTAAAACCAAAATTCACCAATCTGGCAAAAGGAAAAAGAATATCTTTGAAAATGATATAACTTTGGATTATATCGTTTTAAAACCAAAATTCACCAATCTGGCAAAAGGAAAAAGAATATCTTTGAAAATGATATAACTTTGGATTATATCGTTTTAAAACCAAAATTCACCAATCTGGCAAAAGGAAAAAGAATATCTTTGAAAATGATATAACTTTGGATTNCGATATAACCTTGGATTATATCGTTTTAAAACCAAAATTTACCAATCTAGCAAAGCGAAAAAGAATATTTTTGAAAACGATATAACCTTGGATTATATCGTTTTAAAACCAAAATTTATCAATCTACCGAAGCGAAAAAAGATCTTCATGCAAACTTCTCAATGGAAATATCTGAAATTCTTCTGTGTTAAATGCAGTGAAAGCTAAATAAGTTTTCGAATAAGTATAATTTTCAGACAAGATATAGACTCGGAGGTTCCATATATGTTGATGATCTAAAGGGGTCGATGGGGCAGCTTTATGCAGCCCGAAGAAGTCAAGAAACTCGCTTAGGATTGCGTGCGAACGAGACCGGTGTTGCTTTCTCGCATTTTTATTAAAATACTTAAACGCATAACTTACACGTATACCAACAGCAGGTAGAATTAAGTTAAATAGACTTAGCGCTCTATCGTTTAATTTTTTTCTGTTTTTTTTTTTCTTTTTAAGCGATGCACGTTGATCGAACGCTAGATGGACCTCCGTTTCCGGTTTCGAAGCAAGCCAAGAGTGTGAGGAAATCGTCTGGCACACTTTTAACAAACAAACAAAGACGCACTAATCGATTGATTGTCGAGTTGTGCTCGATCTTTCTTACCTAACCGGTTCACCCTGACTTAGGGTAACATATTATCTGTATCAACCTTCACCATCTTTAGATTCACCTCTATTTATCTACTTCTCACAAGTATACATTCGTTCAGTCTTAACCTTCTAATACAAAGTTACAATTTAACAAAAGATCTTGCCAATAAATACACATCGACTTGTTTTATTTTTAGAAAACAAAATTTCCACGACGAGTCAACGACCATGATGACACAATTAAATGTAACCACCAGAGAGGAACACCGCGAATTCACCCAAAAATTCCTTCTACGCTAACAAGCATAATCTCATTCTGGTATAGAAGAAATTACTTTCAACGAAAGTTCCAATCGGAATAAATAAATTGAAACACGGTACGAAGATCGCGATCAACGCCGTCTGTATATACAAATGACCTTCAGATTGATTTGAAGGGGGACGATAATATTTTCTCTTGTTAACGATTCTCAGGTTCCATTCATCTGAACCGATCATCTCGACTAGGCCTGGTCATAACGCATCGGCCTCTGTAGCAGATTTCCGTCATGTGAGAGACCCTTGTAGTCGTGGAAGTTCGCAGAACCTTTCCCAATATCGATTCAGTGGAATTGCTTGGCACAACGGTAGTACTATTGGGTTTGGAAGTTGTTGACAAAGGAGGAAGATCCGTGGCCAAATTCGCGGACGACGAACTCGTTGTTGTGTCGGAGATGGTGTCTATTCGTCCCAAGGTCGTTGCTTTGTCCAGATCAATATCCGTCGTGGGCGCAATCGTCTGCGTCACCTCTATGTCGTTCGCGCCGATATTCCTCGTTGTTCCCGTTTCCTCCAGGATCAGTTGAGTAGTCGCTTTTACCTCCGTGTCATTTATCGTTGATTCTTCCTGTTCCGAGTCGTTAGCTCGAACCGGGAACTCGGTCTCCGACAGAGGAGGTTGCGTGGTTGTAATTTCATCGGGATTCTCCGTGTACGTCACCGTTGTCTCCTCCTCGGCGCTTTTCATAGTATCAAATATAGCCTGCACGTAGTCTGAGAGCGTCTTTACGCTCGTGTCGCCTTCGTTCTTCGTTATTAATCCAGGAATCGACGCCGCGCCGGATCTGCCGCTCGTTTTCACTGGATCATAGCTCCAGGAAGCTTTAGAATGCTCGAAGGCGGACGGATATCTTACCTCGCTCCATTTCACCCTGTGGTTCTTAGGGTGATTATAGTCTTCGTCCTGTCGCTCTTCCTTATGCTCTGTAAACTCTGATGAATTTCCTTCGTCCATTTCATTACGAGCTTCCACCACGTCGTTCTTTCTTTCCGATTTCTTCTCGTCCGCGGTTAGTTTCTCCACGATTGGAGCTCTGTCTGAGTTATCCTTCAATTTCTCCGCGTCGTTGTTCTTGCCTCTGTATTTACCAGCGATCGAATCGAAGTTCAAAGTATTTTGAACGTTCTTCTGCTTCCATTTCTCTGACGATCCCCAGGTTTTCTCCTCGTTGTCCTCTTTGTCTATCTTAGTTTCGTTCTTTTTCTCTTCCTTTTCGCTTATCTTCTTGGTATCCCATGGTTCTTGAACTAACTTCGCGAATAGATCTTTGTAAGGAGTCTCTGTGATCGTTGTCTCTTCGGTTCTGTACGTGGTTGGCATCGTGGTAATCTGAGCTTCCGTAGTTCCATCCATGTCTTCGGGGATCACTATGGGAGTCGTCATGGCTGGAGACATGGTCCACGCGATTTCTGGTACTTCCGTGGTCGTGGTGGTGGTTGTGGTCGTGATCTTCGTGAGTTCGTCACTCTTCAGTATCTCGGTTAGAAAGTCTTGTAGAACCGACTTTCCCGGCGAACTCGATGATCCTGTTGGAAGTTTCGAGTCGCGGATGGGATTGAGCTTGTATTGGTCTCGAAACAAGCCATTCAGTGCTGAGTTGAAGTGTTGGGACTCAGCCGTAACAAAATCATCGACGGCCGGTCTGACTCGAATACGGACTCTTCTCCTTCGTGCTGTCTGGAACAAATGTTTGCATATATTCGTTTATTATTATCATTTATTATTATTATTACTAATATTNTTATTATTATTATTATTACTAATATTATTGTTATTTATTATTATTATTATTACTAATATTATTGTTATTTATTATTATTATTATTACTAATATTATTGTTATTTATTATTATTATTATTACTAATATTATTGTTATTTATTATTATTATTATTACTAATATTATTGTTATTTATTATTATTATTATTACTAATATTATTGTTATTTATTATTATTATTATTACTAATATTATTGTTATTTATTATTATTATTATTACTAATATTATTGTTATTTATTATTATTATTATTACTAATATTATTGTTATTTATTATTATTTCGTACAGTATTATTATTCTTACTTTCTCTTTTTCTATAAAAATGTTCTCGCTATGATCTACAACCAGAATGTTCCTTCTGAGGAAATTTTGAGATACATAGCCCTGTTACAATGAATAATGTACAATGATATTATATGGTAGAAAAATATTATTCACCCTTTCGCATAAGGAAAGAGTTTGCCACAACTGCTCGTACTGATATTAATATCTCCTTTTTCTTTCCCTATAACCATCCACCAACCTCTCGCACTAATATTAAACTTCTTTCCTCCGTGCCTTTAACGATCTCCAATAACTCCTCCTCCTAACTATGCATCGTCTTGATAGGAAAAAAAAAATTCACATTGGTGTGCGCCAAAAAGTAAAGAAATTTCGTATTAGCTAGAAAAAAGCTACCGCAACCTTCATATTCTGAGACAACAGCTTTTTCTACCTCGTTTGCTACTTTGAACTTACTCGATGCCCTTTAAAAAATTCACTCAACGTCGTTCCTGATTATCAGGCTGAGAATCATAGTGGAACCTTAAAAATTCGATATAGATTAGTTCTGTGATTAACCCCTTAGATTTAGATTGGAAAATTTCGGCCCGAAATCGTATACAAGACTTGTTCCATTCGATGATTATCGTAAATATCGTAAATATTATGAGTATCACTCGTGGTACGACGGTCGCAGTTTGGAATTTGCATCACCACAAATAGCACAGATCAAGTTCGTGATACATTCTTATTATCTCTTCGTATCGTGATGAGTTTCAAGTTACTCTTGCTCCCATTCGCACATAGAAATTGATTTCCATAAATTCTTTAGATTATTTTTACATTTTTTATTTACACCCCCACAAGATGATTCGAAGAAAAATATTTCGCGATGAGAGCAGTGAGAATTGGGATAATAATTTCCCAAACACATCGACCTAACACCCTCTAAATTAAGACCGTCAAAACGTTGTAGAGTTTGCCAAAAAAAAAGGGATTAACCCTTTGCACTCAGCGATTTTTTGACTAAAGAAGAGTAGAAATTTGCAAATTTTCTGCTATAAAACTGACGTTATTTTTTTGAATGGTAAATAAAGAATCGTATAATAGTTAACACATAGAATTATTTGATTTCTCAATATTTCGCATATTGTTATATAATCTTAAATGGGATATATTAATTAATATGAATCTCCAAAATTTCATGGTGTCTGACAGTCGCCACTCGAGTGCAAAGAGTTAATCTTCATAACTATGATTCTTAGCCTGCTGAACACATATCCGCTTCAGTTTCGTTTTACCTTCTTCGGGACAGTAGGATTATCGCTCTTCTTCTCAATTTTCTCAATGTCGATACTCTGTTGCGTGGAACTCTCTCTATCCATCAGCCAAGTATCCTTATCCTGACTAGCTTCATCCACGCTTCCATTTCTCTGTCTAGCTACTGGCGTCACCGTCGTCGTCTCAGTCGAGTTCATTTTCTCGGTGTGATCCTGTACACTGGTCTTCCTACCGAATATCGTGGTACCTAGCAGCATCGACGCGTCTTCGTCCTCTTTCTGCGTTTCTTTATCTTTCTTGTCATCCGAGGACACTAGCAACGTTACAGACGAAGGTTCTGGCGCTGCAGTGATTATCTCTGGCGGTTTGCTGTCTTTTAAGGATTCGTGAAACCATTGGTTCTCCTTCGAAATTTCCCCGGGTACTTGATTCACCGCGAAACTAGGCTGGAACGAAGTCCTGGTCAGTTTTGTCGACCACTGACTTTCTGCTCCGTAGATATCCGCTGTCGTCGGATGGTCATCCTCCGACGAAGCTTTCGCTTTAGAAGCTTGTGTGTATCTTCTTGGCGTATTGCTGGCTAATTGAGTTTGGTCGTATTCGTCACGTTGAGCCTGCTGGGCCGGGTAGTTCCCGAAATTCAGCAGGAACTCCGGTGGATACTGGAATTCGAGAAAAGTTTTAATTAGATGGAGTTTGAAACCTGGGGTAATCTCTGATTGTGCGTGACGGCGTGTGAATTACATTTATGCGGGTTTGAAAGGATTCTTTTGAAAAATATGTGCTGTCCTGTATTTGAAATTAACCCATTGACTGACACGGAAATTTAGCGCTGTTTTATTTTAAAGAAAACACGAAGTTACGATCCTATCGTCTAAGTTATAATTTTTATAGTTTTAATAATAATTTGAATAATAAAAATTGATAATCAATGTATTCTCTACATTGTATACATTTTAATAATAATTTGAATAATAAAAATTGATAATCAATGTATTCTCTACATTATATAAATTTTTCATTCGTCCTTTCTAATAGTTCCTAACTCAAATATCCATTTGTAGCCAATCTAAGCTAAGCATCCACTACGAGGTATCTCGTAGCTGGTAGTTTTGGTACAGAATTTACTACGAGATATCTCACAGTTGGCAGTCAATGGGTTAAAGCAACCTTTAAGTTTACCTTTAATGTAATTTAAGTAACCTTTAAGGCAAACTTCACTTTAATTTGTAGGGTACTTTCAAAATTATAATCTAAAACGTAGCTGGAATCTTGCAGCGTTGCTCGAAACGAGGAACAAACCCGTGGTGATAAAATTTCCGTATCACAAATTACAAGGTGCCTATTATTTCTACCTTATCGCGACCCACAAACGGGCCGGTGCATGCCAAAACCGATAAATGAAGTCATAGAACCCACAAACTGGAACAGGAACAAGCCAGAAACAGAAGACTGTGCTTCGTGTACGAACACCGCAAACTGTGCTCGAATTTCTAATCACACCTTGCATCGTCCCTCGTTAATGTCCCTTCTAATCCACCTAACTGTCGCCGGAAGCGCTGTTCGGTACAGTGTACTCACGTTTTCGCTAGAGGTCTCGTAGAATTGATGCCCGGTTGGATTACGTGTTCCACCGGAGAATCCTCCGGCGCTATCGTAATTATCGTCGTACAAGCTTTGTTGTTGCTCTGTGGTCACGGCCTGTGGGCGTATTGGTGGATAATTTTCGTCCAGCGGTAGCTCGTTATGCGCCTCCAACACGGATTCGGTGCTGGTGGTGGTTACGCGTTTTCTACCAGGTCGACGGACTCTACTTCTCACTCGAGTCTGTTTTATCTCGTCTCGGGATTTTGATTTAGCTGGGTATATCGCGTCATCTGGAAGCACCGTGGCAACAGGTATTCTTTCAGTGGTCGTGGTGGTTTCCGGTGTTGTTGTGGGCGGTGGCAGGGTGGTTGGCTTTGGTGGTAAGCGTCGGTTAGGAGTCGGTTGATATTTCTGACGATTTTTCAGCAGCTGTGTCTGCGAAGGGTTCGATTCCACTGCGGTCTCATCATTTGGTAACAGTGATTGCTGCGGCACCTGCAAAAGGAACGTTTTAGTATCGGTATTTGCTTTTCAAAAGTTCCTGTTTTCTCTAGAAATTCTTATCTACTATGAAATGAAACTTTAGATCTTTTTTGTCACTTAAAAATTTCATTGACTTATCCAAAATCACCTCTGGAAATTGAGGTCGGTACGTCACAGGTGCTTGGTATCTGTTATCCACTGGATGTACTGGCCGGAAGTTCGGTGGTCTTATAAATCCATAATCAATGTCCTCTTCCGTTGGACGTACCGTAGTGGTGGTCGTAGTTGGTGGCGGTGTGGTCGTAACAATTGATCTTTGCTGCTGTACCGCATGAATTTTAATGTATTCGCTGTCATCAGTCTGAGAGTGGGATCCATGATTCTGGGTACGAGTTCTAGATCTGACTCTTTGTCTACTGGGTGAAGTTCGAGTAGAGTCTTGTTTCACCACGTTGAAGCGAACGTATTCATCCTGTGAACCTCTGTTTCGTGTCTGAACCGAAGATTCATGGTGCGGACGAGTACCAACGCGTCCTCGAACTCGCTGTCGTATTACCACAGGAGTGGTGCTCGTTGTAGTTGTCTCTGGTGTTATCTGAAATTGGAACGTGTTAAAAAATTTATCCAACGTTTCAATTACTCTATAATAGTGGGCTTATGCTTCTATTCATTCGAGTGAAAATTGCAATTAATACAAATTGCAATTAATGCAAATTGCAATCGGAGCAAATATACTTATGAATTATTTATCGCGAAAAATGGTTAATTTGTCGCGATCGACGATTTATCGAATCCGATAGCAAATGCTCTCACATCTGACAAAGAAAGCTCCGTAGACGAAACTGGCATCTCGTAGTCTTCTTGCTTGTTCTCCGGCAACGGTATAAATATCGGCTGCTCGTTAGGATTAGCATCAGCGACGGCAGACTGAATCTTCTCACTTTCCACGCGATGCAGATTATCCTGTCCCGTCAAAGTGTACTCCGACTGCGGCTGCGGTACATTCACCTCGTAAATCGGCGAGTAACGTTCATCCTCTGGCGCCCTGAATCGTGGATCAACGGTCGTGGCCAACTCGAACTCGCTATTCTCTACTTTTCCATCCAACTGATAATTCTTTGGCCTCTGAATAATTCCTTGATCCAGTGACTCTTCGTTTTGAGCCTGATAATTAAATCCGTTCACTGGACTGTGTTCAAGACCGGTTTGCTCCAGGGTAGACTGATCGTAATTCGGTCGATAACGCGGATCCTCTTGAATATTCTGAGGATAGTTCTGACTTCGGGAATAATCTTCGGAAACCATAGCGGATCCGTGATTCACCGTGACGTCGTGGAGAGGAGGATAGTTCTCGGTGGTGCTGACAGTGGTGGAGGGATAATTCTCCGGGGTGTAGTCGTTCAAGTTCGACGACGAATCCAGCTGACGACTACCACTCGAATCTGACCCGGTTGGAGGAAGGAACGTGTTTGACGTAGAGGAATTCGAGTCACTATGAGAGACGGTGTCGTACGATTGTTGTGTCTGCGCGTTCT
This sequence comes from Euglossa dilemma, assembly GCA_002201625.1. Taxonomy (NCBI): domain Eukaryota; kingdom Metazoa; phylum Arthropoda; class Insecta; order Hymenoptera; family Apidae; genus Euglossa; species Euglossa dilemma. Next base: position 1,607,943 of record NIJG01000011.1, on the reverse strand, counting down.
GAGCGTGTCCGAGGACCTGTTGGCATCGGAACAAGCCATTTAATTCGAATAAATCAAATCGTTAAATTTACAGATGTTAACCCTTTGCGCTCGAAGACTTTTTTGCCATGAAAAAGCTTTTTTTACGTTTCGATAAGCTCGGTAGTATCTTTTATGCGAAAATATGTAAAAGATAGTATACGTTTTTGGGTTTGCAACGAGCGGAATTATTTTATTTTGATACTTAGCGTGTAGTTATCTTTAACACTATGACGTCCGGTGGTTCCACATTGATTCCATGCGAAAACTATCGGTTAAGTGCCAGTGGTTAGAAAAAAATCTTCTACTTATTTACCTCTCAGAATTTCGAGAAAATGGAGGGACCGGATTGAGACATGGGAACTGACGATAATATTAGTAAACAAAAACCTGGAAAAACCGCCGGTGAGAAGCGAAATGATGTAAGTCAGTTCTACCGGTGCGACACGAAAAAATCTAGAATAGACGTGCGGACGGCATAGTGTTAATATAGTTACTATCGCTTCGTGTTTAAGTTATGGAATTAAAACGAATGACTAAGAGTCGCCTCTCGAGTGCAAAGGGTTAATATCAATACTTACATTACGACGAAATATTTAATTCGATATTTAATACCGGTAATAAACACCGGATTCTTAAAATTATGAATTATTAGATTAAATTATTAATCTTTAGTGTATCTAGATCGTAAATTCGTGAGATGCTGCACCTCGGATTGTTGACTGCTCTTATCCCGACTCCTGTACTTGTGCGTCCTGCTGACTGGTCTTCTGTGTTCTACGTTGTATCTCAACGTGGTTTCCGGGATTCTAGATTTAGTTGGCTCGTAAGCGGATTCACGATACTCCTCTGTAGTAGTTGTGAATCTAGATCTAGATCTATTGTACGGTCTTCTACCTCTGTCTACGTTTGCCCTTGTCGATGGAGTTTCAGTTGTCGTTTTAGGCCTGGTGGAAACTACTCTGTTCCTAAAATTGAAAACATTTCGATTACTCTTTTGAAAAATGGTTAATATAAGTTACATTCAAATCTAAACGTACCTCTGTCTACTACGAGGTCTATACGTGGTCGTAGGAGTACGCTGGGTCGTTGTAGTAGTAGTAGTGGTGCTAGTAGTCGTGGTGGTCGTGCCGGCTTGAAGTTTTGCCTCGTTCTTATCCAATAGAGAGTTCACCAGACCAGGAAGGTGCGGTGAGATCGCTGGCAGTTCTGCCGGCAAACTTTACTGCGTGGGTCCAACGGGAGCTCTAACGTCGTTAATATCACCAGCAGTGATTTCACCGTCGAAACTACCAGTGAGACCGGTAGAGACCTGGGGATTCTGTTGACTATATTGTACATCGGCGTTATACCCTTCTCTCTGCTGAGTCAACTGCTGATTAATTAACGCTAGCTGACCCGAGGGGTCCTGTTGACCGATTGTTTCTTCTTTGAAACTAGGCGTGGTAGAATAGGAAACTTCCTCCGCGTGATTCAACGACGTCTCCACCTTGGAACTCTGCAGAGGAATTTCCGTGGTCCTTAAATTCTCGTCGTAATACTTCTGCTTCCTCGTCGTCGGCCTCTGCTCGTCGTAGTAAGACGTGCTAATAACAGAAGCTGGCTTATTGTCATTGTAATACTGCCTGAACCTGAACCTGGATCCAGAATACCCTGGAGACGGAGTTGCTGAGTACGCTTGCTCGTATTTCGGAGTGCTGGACAATTCCGGAGAATAGCTTATAGTCGTTTGTGGTTCGTACAAAGGTGTAGTAGGATTAGACGCACCGTCTAAACCGTCCAAATATGAATTAGGCTCTATCAGAGGGGTTGGACTAGGATTATGATCGTCGTTCGCTTTTGGATCGGTATTATCCAGAGTATTCACCACCACTGATCCAATATGCGGCGCTGGGAAGGGGATTTTCGAATATCCTGGCGGTGGATCGAAGCTGAGAGGTGCCACGAAGAAAGGCAGTTTGTCCACTTTCCTCTCCACTCGGTTGTGTTCGATAGAGGATAAATAAGGAAGATCAAACTTGGCGTATCCTATTGGCGGTTCTAAGCTAGTTGGACCTACAAATACTTGAGGAGTATCTGGACCAACTGTGTCCAGAACAGCTATAGTTTTGGCATCTTTTAATATCCTCAATACGTCAGCCACTTTGATATTAGCTGCCTTTGAGTGGGAACCTCCCATGTAGACTGATAAGGGAGGCTGATTAGGTGAAGGAGTCGTAGTTGTTTCTCTATAGTTTTGTTGCTCCTGGTACGACGGGGTTCTCTGCCTTTGCCGGCCTCTGATCTTAGTTTTACTTTGTTTTGGCGCTTCTGAGAGGTGTGGACGATGAAACTGTTGGTGTTGATCTCTGATTAAAGGAAGAGCTTGCACGTCTTGATTTTCAGCACGCTCTGATCCAGTCACTCTTGTATCCCTGTCGCGCTGTTTCTCTAAGATCTGTTGCTGCTTCAACGCCTGTTGGATCTCCAATTCCTTCTGTCTCTCCAGAGAAGCTAGTCTTTCAGCTTCTCTCTGTCTAGCCGATTCTTCTGCTCGTCGTTTCTCTTCTTTCGCTCGAACTTCGGCTAACCTTCTTCTTTCCAGTTCTTCAAGTCGTTGCTTTTCTCTGGATTCTCGAATTCTTTCCAACTCCCTCTGCTTCGCTAATTCTTCTAACTTTTCTAATTCCTTCTTCTTCTTCTCCGCTTCTCGTTGTCTCTGTATCTCCTGCTCTCTTTGCAGAGCTTCTTGCTGGAGACGAGCTTTCCTTTCTAACGCTCTTTGCTCCTCGTTTAACCTGGCGATTTCCTTCATTCGCTCTTCTTTCAGAAATTGCGCTTTCTCCTCGCGCTCCAGTTGGATCTGCTGCAAGATTTCCCGAGCTAACGTATCCTGCTCGCCGTCTATCCCTTGGTTCTCGTGATGCTGATGCGTTTGTTGATGTTGCTGGTGTTGCTGCTGCTGTTGCTGCTGACGGGAAGGATACTGTTTCCTTCCACGGCCTCTTTTCGGCTGACCTCGTTGTGCCAATGTTTCTGCTGGGACATAAACTAATTGCACCTGTCGAGAAACAGAAAGAAAAAGATATCAGTCAGAGATTTTGAAGGGAATAACAGAAAAATTAAAATTTTACAGAGATTGCTCGTGATGCCACGATGAATTTTCTATTATGCGATACATAGAACGATGAAATATTATCTTCGATAGATAAGTTACAGTTAACCATGTTTGACACGTTAATTGCGACGGGGGTCACTGGTTTTATAAGTATAAATAATTAATTTAATACTAAATTTTAACTTTAACACTATGACGTCCGGTGGTTCCACATTGATGCGAAAACTATCGATTAAGTGACAGTGGTTACAAAAAAATCTTCTACTTATTTACCTCTCGGAATTTCGAGAAAATGGAGGGACAGGATTGAGACATGGAAACTAACGATCGGTGAGGCACCGGTGCTTTAAGTTCGCGAAAGCGTTGCCTGTATCCTCTCTTTTGCGAAGAGGACGGACCACTGCAGGGGGTTTACTGGGTAAGAATCCCATAGACCCCCGGTCTCCCCCTCAGGGGGCCGGGACATCTTTGGAAGATTCCCCCTGCGTCATCAAAAAAATAAAAAAAAAAAAAAAGTGGTAACTAACGATAATAAAATAATATAACGATAATATTAGTAAACAAAAACCTCGAAAAACCGCCGGTGAAAAACGAAATGATGTAAGTC
>NIJG01000011.1:1589686-1601180 GCA_002201625.1 Euglossa dilemma | reverse complement strand
TGTTTTACATACATTTATATTTTTAATAAAAATCAAGGTTTTTACGTGGAATTAAAAAAAAAAATTTGTTTTTAATAAGTTTTTGAAATATTTTTGTATCTCTGGATCTCATACAACACGGTTTCACACAACCTATCTACCGTGTTATACGAGGGTTACCTGTATACGTATTCATCATTCTCTCGATTTCTCCTGTTATTCTATTTTTTAAGGCTTCTACTTCTTTTCTATTTACCGATCATATCACCGTGATAGGTTTAGTATTAAAATACGTCAAGGGGTTAATCTGACAAGAGGAAACATCCTTCTTTATACCTGTAGAAGCTGTTGCTGCGCTCTGAGTTGTTGCTGCAACAGCAATAGCTTCTGTATATTCTCTTGCGTCTTCTGTAGTTGCAGCAACTGTTCTTGGTACTGTTGCTGAAGCGCCGAGGGCAAGGAAAGCTGAGGAAGTTGAGGTAATTGCGCGCTTCCACTGGACAAAAGTCCTGTGGCGGGGCTTTTTTGCTCGACTTGAGTTTGCGTTGCTCTAGGATTCGTCAATGGTATCCATTCGCTGTTTGACACCTGTCGCGACCATCTTTCGGCTTGTACCGTGCCAAATTTTACCGACAGGATCAAACAGATCGATACTGTTAACGTCAAATACCTCCGCACAATCTGAAATCATATATAAAATCATACAATGATTCAATAAAATATATAAATATGCTTATTTATTCCTTACGCTATTGTAAATCTGATACGATGTGCTTGAAACATATTTTCTTTCCCCTATTTTTCTTTTCCATTCTTTCGTTACTTATATATTATATCGTCATACATTAACCCTTTGCACTCGAGGGTCTTTTCATGAGAAAAAAATAGTAATTCGAAGACTTTATCCTATAAAGTCGACGAGATTTATAAAATGGTAAATAAGAAATCATATGGAAATTAAGACATAGAATTATTTTATTTCGATATTCCATGTATCGTTGAGTAATTTTAAATTTCATATATTAATTAATATTGATCTTTAGAATCTGATTAAATGGTGACTGAGACTCTCGAGTGCAAAGGGTTAAGTCGTCCCATAAGTTCGTTCCGCGATGATATTTACATTCTTCGTCGCATTTTATAAACTATATCGATAATTAACGTGTTCGTCAACGAAATAGAAAGAAGTCGTAGAACAAAAGGACGACAAAATTTTTTCTTAATATTTCAAGGTTTATTCGACGTATAATTTCAAATGGTAAAAGTAAAAACCGGCACGAATTTATGGGACGACCTAATATAAATCCAATATAAGCCGAATAAGTGGGAACGTTACGAACGACAATGCACGAGTGTAGCCGAACACGTGTAAACGATAATCCGAGTACGACCGATCTCACCCGAACATTCACGAACGAGATCTGTCACTTGGTATGTGTAGTATGGTCTGTTCGTTCCTTGCACGGGAATGTATTTACATCGGCGAAGCTTTCACATGAAATTCCGCAGGAAGTTTGTACGTTCATTCGCCTGAACGAAACGAATAAATTGAATCTTTGATATTTACGCTATATACGTCTTTTTAAGGATAACAAGTCACGAGATTTTCGTAATGACGACAGTGGATTCTCGTAACTATCGATGAAGGATAAGGTAGAAATAAAATCGTTTTATTCGAAGGAAATTATCTTCGAGATGAAATCTGTACAGATATTGTTGTTTGTCTCCGCCATCTTGGGTGGCAACTGGGAACAGTAATGAACATGATGGCGAATCGATTGGAATGACGATTTTCTGCTTGGATAGAAAGGAGGTGGGAAAAAATGCGACCGCAATTCGTGGTGATCGGCAGGAACGCAAGAAAATGAAACGTATCGCGACAAATAGCCGCGATTCAATTGGCATAGCTATTGATAAAACCGCAAAGAGAGAGAGGAAAAATAGAATACACTTCTGCGGTATTAATAGAATTTAGATAAACGCTGATTTTCTAAGCGGTGAAAATTGATCGGATAGATAAAAATTAATAGTTTGGGAGAAAGGAGCCAATCTCCCTGGAAAAAGTAAGGCAAAAATGAATAATAGAATAATTGCAAGTTTTACTTTTTAAGAAAATTCGTATACTAGATAATTGTAAAATGTATAATAAGCACTTGCGATATAAAATTCTGTTTTCTTTTTTTTTCAGAAGTCATGATGAAGGTTTAAGTACATTGAATCGAAAGAGATGTTGAATTTTGAAAATTTTGTAACTCAGTTATTTAGTTTTTGAAGTTTCTAGTCGGAAACTATGTGGGACACGTAGGAAACTTATCCGCGTCCACGATTGTAAAGTTAATCAGTGAATGTAGTTGTCCTTCTACCTGCAAACTCGAAAACGTAAAAATCGCATTGGTATACCTTATACGTCACACGCATTTCCGATCTCGAATGTTCTATGTAGTATATGAAAAGTATTATCATAATTAACTTCATCAAATGATCTTAAATTACTGTACAAACGATTTGGATTAAATTACAGTTGTATTGTAATAATTAATAGCTCTTTAATACTAGTAGTATTAGTATTAGTATTAGTATTAGTATTAATATTAGTAGTAAATATTATAATAGTTTATTAGATAAAATTTTTAAATATAGAATGTATTAGAGTGATTATAGCTGAAATGTGTAGATAATATAAAACAAAAATGAATCGATTTCTAATTTTGGTAACGCAAGCGGTTTGCATGTTCTGTTTGTCGAATACGATTTGTGAATACGAGATTATATTTCCGTGATCTTTTTCTGACGTCTACCCAAGGTATTTTACGTGATCTACATTTATGTATCGCAGAGTCGTATTGTTCACGTAACATTTACGCAAGTTAATTATTCAGTTTCGATTTTATCGACTCAAATTTTTCACTCGATATGTAAATATTATTACAATACTAACATGAATAATATTAATTCATTACTGACTAATTATTAGATTAATTCCTTTTATCCTAAAACGAAAAAGGTATCAAATAACATTTGTAATATAAATTGTATATAAAAACACACTGATAAAATGTTTAATTGATCATGTTATCCCGAATTTACCCCAAGAAAGGATAAATACCTGTTAAGAATTTGTTCTGTATATTTCAACCATGATATTAACACACATATATACATAAAATATGAAATATTTACAAATTGAATATTTCTATCTCATTATGTATATACTAATTGAAATTTTTACAGGTATAGTGAGCATAAAAGTAGTAGCATACATTTTCCAACATATTTTTTAACCGCGAAACTTTCAAAAGGCAATCAATATTCATTCATACTTAAGAAAAATGATTAATCGTCCCTGTAAACGCGAGCGCGTTTCAGAAACGTTTGTAAGAATTCGTTATTTCTTCAGTAACGAAAGAATTATCATCATCATCATCGTCGTTACTGCTATTGCGTGTCGGAATATCTAGAGTGCAACCGTAGCTAACGAACTGTGAACACTCTCAAAACGGATTTCTAATAAATACCAGCGCACCCTGAGATTCCACAGTGAATCTTTCACTCGAGTTTTCGAAACAGTTGGAAATCGTCGCTAAAGAAACGTTTCGTCATTTTTCTCTCCCTTTGGTATTATCGAATTCTCTTTGCAATTTGATACACACAATCGTTTTAATTATTGGATCCTTCGTCAAACAAAATTCAAGCATTTTATTTCGATAGCTTTGAAATTTTTAATTTTTCATTTCCATTAATTCGACGTTAAGAGTTTTGTATTTTTAGTAATTTAAAATCAAACACTCTTTGTTTCGAGTAATCCGGAATTCGATGAATTTTAGTTTCATCAGCATTACACGATGTTCGGTAACGTTGTAATCTATCTTGTCAATTATAGGTAAAATTGAATGTTGTGCTTTTTACGTCTTGATGTAAAATGATATTATTTAACAATTCATTCGGTTAATGTAATTTTATAGACAACAATGCAGTTTCTGATTGTTGGTTCATTATTCCATTGTTGAAAACGTAGTCAGCTGATTTAACCATCTAATTGTACTCAATTTTCTATGTAAACTTCTATAAAATTGTATTATTATTTCCAAGGTAAGGTAATAAGCTATCTGGTGAAAGAATAGTTTGATGAACTATAGTCTAATTTAGTATACTCTATAATTGTAGAAAGTCTCAGTTCTACTTTACCTAACAATAGTACAATATTGCAAAAACATCGTGGCAATTATCGAAAAAGCGGAGAAACATTTTTCGATATTACTTCAAGCATCTTCGTTAGCAATAACCAATTTACTCGTATTTTGTTTCGACAGAGATATTTTTATCTAGAACCGGAGAAAAAACATTGTGTGGAACGGGCAGCTACGATAAAACTCTTCAACTTGACTGAGTAGAAACCATTGATTCTCATTGTACTGTCGAAGCTGAAAAGTAATTAGTCCTCGGATAAGTGATGGTTTAATAATTTCAAGGATTATTGATATTGATTGTTTAATGGAAACACGATACTTAGGTAAATACATACGTTTTTAGTTATTTAAAGAATTTAGATTTCTTTCATTAATCAGTAAAAAAACATAGTTCAATAAAATCTGTGAATGACGACAAGATAAAAATTCTTTAATTATGCATTTGTTCTCAGAATCAAGATCAATAGATCACGGATCTTAATCCATTCACTGGCACTGAATAAGTCACCGACTTTCCTCCGTTAAAAGAATCTTGCCGAAACCATTCCACCAACGTACTACTGACATCATTCTGATTACATTATGCTGAGCATGCGATTTTCATCTCGGAAGATTCATCGCGTGCCGGACACGAGCTGTAGTCTTTCTGCTTTCTTCGTCGTTCCCGCAATGGAAACGAGCTTATAAAATGTTAATTTATTGCAATCGAATATATACAGCGAGTGTAAAAAGTATTTGTACTTACTCCTGTTTCTCAATTGAAAGTTCATAATTTTGACAATTCATCTTTGCATATTATATAAATTACAAGAATTTCTCGTATATTGGCGTATTTTTGATATACATCTTTATCGAGACATCTGGCAGAAATAAAATAATCTCTATGAAGATGAATGGAATATCTCTGTATCGTTGAGGTTATTCGTATTTTCAGTGATCGTTAATTTTCTTTTTATATCTTTTCGCCAATAAAATCAGAAACATATTATATATCGTACAAGAATTTCTCGTATATTGGAGTATTTTTGATATACATCTTTATCGAGACATCTGGCAGAAATAAAATAATCTCTATGAAGATGAATGGAATATCTCTGTATCGTTGAGGTTATGCGTATCGTTAGTGATCGTTAAGCTTCTTTTTATATCTTTTCGCCACTAAAATCAGAAACATATATCGTACAAGAATTTCTTGTATATTGGAGTATTTTTGATATACAACTTTATCGAGACATCTAGCAGAAATAAAATAATCGGTATGAAGATGAATGAAATATCTCTGTATCGTTGAGATTATGCGTATCGTTAGTGATCGTTAATTTTCTTTTTATATCTTTTCGCCACTAAAATCAGAAACATATTATATAAATTACAAGAATTTCTTGTATATTGGTGTATTTTTGATATACATCTTTATCGAGACATTTAGCAGAAGTAAAATAATCGGTATGAAGATAAATGAAATATCTCTGTATCGTTGAACTTATGCGTATCTTTAGTGATCGTTAAGCTTCTTTTTATATCTTTTCGGCACTAAAATCAGAAACAAGTATTTTTTATTTGCATTATATACATAGGTGTACCATTCACAACTCACGTCACGTCATGGTATTATGTGAATCAGTTCCCCGTAACGGCTTCCTGCTTAAAATTTCGGTCATCATGCGGTCTACACCGTAAAATCAGTGCAACCGGGATTATGCAAGTTTTAAGGCGGCTTCTTATGTGCCATTCTGAAGGAACATGCCACTCGACGCTTGGCACGACTCTTACGCTTATTTATTATCGATGTTGGTCTTCGATGAGTTTTATTTCCTATCGCAGATGCTTTAAAAGTTGAAAAAGGTTTTGGTCGTTCCGAAAGAACGTTACAAGGATTGAGAAGGATTGTCGCGTTAGGTGGACGAGGAAAGATTACAAAACGAGGAGTAAAGAGAGATCTTGGAAGAAAAAAGTACGAAGTAACTAGGTTAGGTGTAATGCTGCTGGGCGTTTATTGTGCAATCAATGATAGATGAGTATAGAAGATGGAGTTCATCAATCCTTATATTTACACGGTGCTCATGAATTATTAAATTTAAAATTATCCACCGATGCGTGGAATGTCGGGATAAAATAATTCCATGTCTTAATTTTCATAGGATTTCTTATTTACCGTCTTAAAAATATCGTTAACTTTATGGTAAAAGATCTTGGAATTACAATTTTTCGGTAACGAAAAAATCACCGAGTACAATGGGTTAAATTTAGCGCGTGAATTTTCAATGTAAAGAGAAGAATTCCTTAATGAAAAATCATCCCGATGATTGCTTTCGAAAGGTAATTGAGCATTCTCGTGAAAAATGCGTCGACATGTATCGATTACCACAGTAGGTAATTTCAAACGAGTTTCCAATAATGAACTTCACGATCTACATAGCGCTGCCTACTTCTCTTTTCCCAACACCTAACGCGCATCGGCACGCTTTCGTGGCTCCCTCCGACGAGAAATCGATCTGTTAGATCCCCGGTTTAAAAAACGCTCCCTTTCACTATCAAAGAAAGCCAATATACGCGTATGAGTTCCTTCTCCCAACGATCCTTCCTTCGATTCGTATGGGTGTTCCCCTGTATTACTTATTAACGGACGCGGTGTGTGACTTTCTCTCTTCTCCTTCTTGTGTCAAAATCTTCCAAGATATATTAACATTAGGTTTACGGGCGTTCTTTGTACACCTATTTCTACGGACACCCGTCAGATTTAGGGTAAAGGAAACCGCGTATTTTCTTCAAAAAACAAACGATGAATTTAATTTGAAAACAATCGCAATATTAACAAACTTAATATAAGTTAATTAAATGTATTAATATCGTATAATTGCAGCAACCCACCCATCAAATTGACAGATTCTGTAAACCTACGTTAAATGCAACTAATAGGTTAACCGATCTGATCTTCTAGATGCATTTTTATCAACATAAAAATTATTAAAGTTATTTTGTAAATTTCATTTCTTTTATACGTGTTATACATTAATTTTTTACCGTCAATTTCTAGGTTACTTTTATCAGACACATCTAGATTGATGTGAAATTAATTGTTACGAAATTGATGTGGAGGTTAAGTTTAATGACGGGTATATCAGTCGTACAATGGAAACATAGTATTACTAGTGTCATTGTTATCGAAATATGTCATTTCAGCTCTAAATCTCAGTCTTTCTTATCGAACTAACGCTGAAACTGGTATGTCTTATAATATTCTATCATTATATCACGGTGTTGACATTGAATAGCCTACTTATGGTAAATATATCCTTATCCATTTTCCATGATATATCCATTTTTCGTATCAGAATGAAATTATTCATAATTTTTTTTTTCATGAACAAATTGAAGTATAGTTATACAAAATAACTTATAATATTCTACCAGTATATCACGGTGTTAACATTGAATAGCCTACTTATGGTAAATATATCCTTATCCATTTTCCATGATATATCCATTTTTCGTATCAGAATGAAATTATTCATAATTTCTTTTTTTTTTCATGAACAAATTGAAGTGTAGTTTTACAAAATTAATGTGAATAATTATTAGTCGACGAAACCAAACACCAACGCCGGAGTGAGAAACGAGGTCGAGCCACCTTTCTCTCATTTCAAGAGAAGCAGCCGCTTCTGCGAAGGCGCGGTCGACGGATTGATCTCGATGAGAACCCGGTGGAACACAGCCTCTCTGCCTACAGGTTCTTCTTGAGTTGTGCGCGGACTAGAAGAGGTTGTGGGGTGAACAAAATGTTCTCTTAAACAAACTTGCGTTTCCCATCTTTCCCACGAGTTGTTCGTATTAATTAGTAATGAAATTAGAGGTTAAATGTAGTGTCGAAATTAAGAATATAAACGTGTATGTATTATCGTTTGTCATCTATTTTTATAAAATAGCCTGCTTCTCAACTGTGATAGTCATAAATAACAGCAATGCTAGATACGATGTTATTTATCTTTAGCAAAGTGTTGAAAAGTCTAGATTATTTTATATAACAAAAATGACTCCAGAAAATTAAAACGGCACAAATAACAGCAACGCTAGATACGATGTTATTTATCTCTAGCAAAGTGTTGAAAAGCCCAAATTATTTTATATAACAAAAATGACTCCAGAAAATTAAAACGGCACAAATAACAATAATCAAGTCTCGTTTATATTTCTTACTGTTTCTTTTCACTTGTATACAACACATTTGCCAATAACACACGATTAACTTCACTGTTACACAACTTTACGTAAGTCCCTATAATTTTACGTAATTCTGTGGATTTTTCATTTTTATGGAATGTTAATCCTCGCCGAATGAAATTATCGTGTCATACGAACAAATGATTTTCACGCGTAATCATTTTCTTCGTTCTTAAGATATGCGATTTCAAAGGAAAGTATCGATTTAAAAAATAGTAGGCGCGTCATAGAAAATTAAGTCCCAAGCTTTCGGCTACCTCGAAGTGACTTTAACATTGCCAGAAGGAGCTTTCACGAGGAAGTCGCTAGACAAAAACTTGTCCCTGAGTACTCGAAGCCACATCTCTGTTTACATCTGAATGGACAGCGTGAAAAGAAGAAGCGAAGGCTGAAGAAAAGGAGAAGATCGCCGGAATGCTTCTCTAACGATGGAAGGAGATCGTCGAGGGGTCTTGCCAGCAAGAAGTACAGGCTGTTAACCCCTCTTACGCGTTTCTTCTGTCTCATGATTAATTTCATGAAAGACAAAAAATTCTCCTGTATAGGTAGAGCTTTTGTCTTCTATGTCTTACGTTTGTTGAATATTTTAAATGTATAATAATGTTTTATAATTCATTATTCTTCTATTTTTATCTTGTTTCACCGAATATAAACAAAGATGAATATAAACAAAGAGATTTATATCGCGTAGATAATGTAATAATATTTAATTATATTCAACGAATGTAGGAAATACATTTCATTCTTATTTCATTATTACAATTTCATGGAAAAATTTCTGCTTGGAATGTGAGCAAGCAAACGATTCATTTATCGGCGAATGGCTAGAGGTGATTTATTATGAACAGTCCAAAGTTCGTGATACTCGTAAATCTATGCTTTCTCTACCTCCATAGCAAGTTCCTCTATTTGTACTTAGCATATATCCTACTTTTCGTGTGTTTTACAGTTCATCAGGATATTCCGTGTTAATAGCGCAGCAGAAAGTAGCACTTAATACTTGTGCGAGATCATAAAATCTGTCGGAGAACGTATTATTAAAATCAAGGTTACCGAAGTAAGAATTTTCTTGTAAAATTTTTCTTCTAACCCTTAAAAACTTCGCCTAGAAGATTTTGTACCCAGAAACTTGGAGTGATAGCTATTCCATGTCTGACTACCTACAAAATCTCGATGATTATCGCCACATCGGCTTTATTTTATTCAATTTATCTCCCTTTCTAAGGCTCGTGTTAGACACTTTTAAATGAAAAGGCTTTTTCGAGCGGTTAAAGAAATCACACGCGATCAGACAATGGAGAAAACATGACTGGGTGGTCGCAAGCCACGTTCACTCATTTCAGATGAACAACAGTCTGATAATATGCCAATCAATTCGATCCTCCGGTTGGTCGGACACGAAACGACACGTAACCAGCCGAATGGCGACTGTGCCATAACCCGGTCGAGGAAACGACACGCGAAAACGCTGCATTGACGGCCTTCGCTGTTTCACGCTCTACTTCAATATCTGCGCAATCGTTCGACCGGTTCCTCTCGTGAGACTTTCGTTTTGAGAGGTTGTCCTGTCGAGGAAAGACCCGTTGCCACTATAATTGCCTGGATTAAAACCTATTAGTTACCAGTCAGTTTCAATCGGATCGTTAAAAATGCTTGGACCTTTGAATAATGGATATTATTTCCAAGATAATTCTGAATTTTCCTCTCATAGGAAATTTTTAAAATAATAGGAAAGCATCAAGTTGAACCTTTGGATCAGATCCATGTTTTGCTAGATGAATGTTCCAATACTTCAGCAATAAACTATAATCAGTTGTTGATCATAGTGATCCATATACTGGAATTGTTTTGGAAAGGATGTTTAAGAATGCACAATCAAGAGATAAGATAAAATAGATGATGACCAAGATGACTGCTGCTTTGGGGATAAAATTGCACAGGATTGGAAAGTTTCATAAGAATTTATAATGTTACAAATTTATCTATTGTTAAGATAAAATGATATATCAGAAGGTGAAAGGAGAATACTGTGGTATTTTTATTAATTAATCAAATTATCAGGGTACTTTAAAACAACGAAAAACTATTCTCAAGTTCACATTAAGACATGGGTCTCCTTGAAACATACTTTTCTTTTCATTGTACCCATTCCTTCGCTCAACAAACACTTGCAAATGCTATACTTATGCAATGAACTAAAGTGTATGAAACAATATATCGTTCCCATCACACGATGTAACCTGTTACTATCAATAACTTGTGCTATCACGTGCTCGTCTAATATACCATAATGTTATTTATTCTCTCAAATACAACAATTATATAATATTAAGGCACAAAGACTCGTGATAATTTCACAGAGGAACAATCGACAGGAAAAAGTACAATTCAAATGATCGAACATCCTTTCTCACGTCTCCCATTCGAACAGGCCCGATTCCCATGTCCTCTTCGATGTATCGTCTGTTCTACTTAGCGTTATTCATCAAGGGAACTTTCTTCTTTTTCATAAAGTACTTTCGCCTTCAAACTTTTTGACCACTGGACTACTTCTGGTCTCGCATACTGGTTTCTCTATTAACACGATAATACTAAATATGGTACTGCAGTAAGGTTTAGTGAAATTAAAAAAAAATGCTTATTATTAGCGTGTCGATGGTAGTATACAATTTTACTAATTCAAACGTTTTAACTGACAAAGCAATAAATTTTATTTTTGTAAATAATTGCTTTATTAAAAAGATAAAAAGTCAAGTAGTAAAACAGATGAAGAACTTTCTAATTTTTTATCTATATAATTGTTATTAGTGCATTATCACTGATAATATCAGTCAGGTCACAAAACAGTTAATTATTTAACTGTCCTGTACTTTTTTTTCGTATGGGTACAAGTCTAGACGGTTTAATTAATAGAACAGTTTTTTCAACAGGCGAAAGGTCTAAGTTCCAGTACGACTCGTGTAATTCGATCACTCGATTTCCTTATTTCCATCTATTAACTTTATATTGATAGTTTCGACACTTCCGCATATGACTCGCTTATAAACTAGTAGTTTCAGAAATCTTGGGGTACATGTCTAGCAATAAAAATCAATATTAATTATATA